>JABBOT010000003.1:9731708-9882658 GCA_016165875.1 Acanthopleura granulata | reverse complement strand
GACTCTATTCTCGCCATAACTACAAAACAATATGGTGTTATAGTAAGGAAACATGTATACATATATCCAAAAATGTTGTTTACATGGACTGGCCTGTGCTGTTCTGTATGTATGCATATACCTGAATGTCGGCAGTGAGCTCATAGATCATCTTTTTCTTTCTTCCAGGCAGCATCATCTGAGGCAGTACTATCTACAGCAAAGCACTTTGTGCAGTTCATTAACAAGTCCCCATCCCCTTTCCATGGTAGGCTAATTCAAATATTTATAAAGAAGGCTTTAAACAGTAAAGGATCACTGACAAGTATTTTTTGGGAAGTTAATTTCTTATCAGAAAAACTTCAATGTTGGCATCGAAAATATCATTTTAGGGCATCAGTTGCCAAAGTGGTCAGCATTGTAGCTAAACACAAAGACTCAGCTGCCTCTCACCAGTGTGGTTGCTGTGAGTTCAAACCCATCTTATGCTGGCTTCCCATCCTGTTGTCCATGGAAAATTTACCAGCGACCTGCAGATGGTTGTGGGTTTCTCTTGGGCTTAGCCAGCTTTCCCCCTATCATAATGATGGAGGCCATTGTATAAGTGAAACATTCTTGAGTATGGCGTGAAACAATATCTAAATAAACGGCTGCTCCCACCCTAATGCTGGCTGCCAGTGATTTAAATATCCTTGAGTACAATGTGAACATCCAACTGGTTTGCTCTGCATCTCTTTACTGGTTTGCACTCCATCTCCTTATTGGTTTGCTCTACATCTCCCCACTGGTTTGCACTACATCTCCTTACTGGTTTGCACTACATCTCCTCACTTGCCCGCCCTCATTGGTGTGCACTACGTTCCCTGACTGGTTTGCACTACATCTTCTTACTTTTTACACTACCTCTCCTTACTGGTTTGCACTACCACTCCTCACTGGTTCGCCCTACATCTCCTCATTGGTTTACACTTCATCTTCTTACTTTTTTGCGCTACCTCTCCTCACTTGTTTGCACTACATCTCCTTACAGGTTTGCACTACATCTCCTTACAAGTTTGCACTACCTCTCCTCACTGGTTTGCACTACCTCTCACGGGACATAAAAACTAGCCAAACAGTAAGCAGTAAATAATTGTTGACTAATATCATTTCATTCTAAACAGCAATAAAAACTCACTTTCGAATTGTAGATTAGATCTGACCCCACCCCTTTAAGGCCACATAATTAGATATCATATGGCTCCTGGTGCTAACATATTGTCTAGCACTATAACATGCAACAGACCTGTTTTAACCTATTAAGGATGTTTGGAAATAATTTTATCAGTAACGTCCTCCAAGTAGCAGAATGGTTTTGTCATGTTTTGTAGCGGTAAATGAAGTAAAGAAGCGACTGGTTGCTGCTGGTTTCAAGGAGTTGCGGGAAGTTGATCACTGGACAGTCCAACCACAGGACAAGGTTGGTGGTTTGATAAGGGAGGGTAGATTATGTTTTTATATTGGCCATTTTCTTTAACAACATAGTGAATCTTTTCAGTAAGTTTATTGTTTATAACTTTGCAACTACTTCAACTTGTGTAGATTGTAAATTCAAACCTTGCTACCACATCCTCAGTGAAAGCACATAACATAGCAGATGGTGAAATGTGTTTAACATTCTGGCTGACCTTAGATCACTTTAAATGTCTTTCTTGCAGTGTTTTGTGACCCGTAACCATTCCGCTATCATAGCTTTTGCTGTGGGAGGCCGCTACAAACCAGGCAATGGTTTCAGTATCGTGGGAGCCCACACGGACAGTCCTTGCTTAAAGGTAGGATTTTCAAATGTTTGGCCAATGTAATTAGAATGGTCTAGAGCTGAATTTGTGGGTTTTCTATCAAAATGCAGTGTGGTCCCTTCGCACGTATGGTAGGCAATATTTCATATTTCACTGCAGAAAAGCAAATATAGGATATACAGAATGTTTAATTAACTTCAGCGTGGATACAGGTATTTTGTGTGTTGACATGTCACTGCAGAGGGCTTGATATTTTTGTAGAGTCATGTCATAGTAAATTTGTCTTTCAGGTAAAACCAAACTCTAACAAGGTTCGTCAAGGATATGTCCAGCTTGGGGTGGAGTGTTATGGAGGTGGGATCTGGAGGACCTGGATGGACAGAGATCTGACCGTGGCAGGGAGAGTGCTTGTCAGGGTAGGTAATTCTTGATGCTGCACCAATTCAACCATATACTTTTTAAATTCAAAAGTAGAGATTTGTAGGAAAAATACTTTATTTCACATCAGAAGCCACAAATCCAAATGCATTTTTAATTGAGCCAAATAACGTAGAATTGGCGTGGAATAATAATTACATTGCACTGCATAAATACATCTGATAAAATCTTAACTATACAGCTGTGACATTAGAGCAGAGCCATGTTAAGATATCCTTGATATGTCCTATCAGAATGGTGAGAAGATTGACCATCGACTGGTCCACATTGAGAGGCCCCTCTTGAGGATCCCAAACCTTGCCATCCACCTGGATAGATCCACCAATGAGAACTTCGGGCCTAATAAAGAAGAACATCTGTAAGTTATTGCCCCTGCTCAGGCACGCTGTCTTTACCTGGAGAATGATAGACCAGATAGATGCTGTAGAATGATAGACCAGATGAGAGCTAAGGGCTTGAGAATGGTTGACCAGATAATGGTTGGGGAATAATAGGCAAAATAAGGGCTGGAGAATGGTAGGCCCAAAAATGGCCGGGGAATGATGGGCGAAATAAGGGTTGGAGAATGATAGGCCAGATTAGGGCTTGGAGTGCACTTTATGCACAGAACAAGTCATACACTAGACTACATGGCAATTTAGGCCTGTGCTATAACTGTCGGAACACAGTGGGATTCAAATCAGTTCTTTAGTTGGAGAACGATAGGCCAGATTAGGGCTTGGAGTGCACTTTATGCACAGAACAAGTCATACACTAGACTACATGGCAATTTAGGCCTGTGCTATAACTGTCGGAACACCGTGGGATTCAAGTCAGTATTTAAGTTACCTCAAATGTTTGCATAAATTGTGTGCTACTGCTGAGAGTAGCAATGCTTTAATGTCTTACTCTAGACCTCTACTTTGCGCTAGAACCTCTGTGTAACACTTATGTTTTCAAGTAAAAAGGTATTTAGGGGTCAGCTAATTTACCCTTTGTTTCAAACATTCAGAACGATGACATCTACATGTAGCTCCCTAATGCTAATTTTGCACTGTTTTTAGTACCTTTTATGAGACATCATTGTGATAAATCATCATAGGTATATAATTAAGGTTGATTTTTTTTATATGTGCGCAGATAGTCTTGTTGATAATGTGTGTACAAGTTGCCTGTTTCTGTTTCAGACTGCCCATTTTAGCTACAGCTGTAAAGGCAGGTCTCCAGGGAAACACACCTGCTGCGGAGAAAGCACCACAATTACAGGTGAGTCCTTTGCTTCTCTGTCGGTTTTGGCTACAGCTGTAAAGGCAGGTCTCCATTAAAACACACCTGCTGCAGAGAAAGCATCACAATTACAGGTGAGTCCTTTGCTTCTCTGTCACATTTAGCTACAGCTGTAAAGACAGGTCTCCATTGAAACACACCTGCTGGAAAGAAAACATCACATTTACAGGTGAGTCCTTTGCTTCTCTGTCGGTTTTAGTTACAGCTGTAAAGACAGGTCTCCATGGAAACACACCTGCTGGAAAGAAAGCATCACACTTACAGGTGAGTCCTTTGCTTCTCTGTCGGTTTTAGTTACAGCTGTAAAGACAGGTCTCCATGGAAACACACCTGCTGGAGAGAAAGCATCACACTTACAGGTGAGTCCTTTGCTTCTCTGTCGGTTTTAGCTACAGCTGTAAAGACAGGTCTCCATGGAAACACACCTGCTGGAGAGAAAACACCATAATCACAGGCATAGCAACAGGATTATTGATGTCAGTAGCAGGGTATAATCATGTAAACATGAATGCAACAAATGTGGATTGATATGGATTTTTTGCCACAGTTGATGGTGAGTGAGAGAATTTTCCATGTACACTACTGAGTCTTATACCTGAGGACATTTCTAAGGTTGCATAAGAGCCATTCAGGTTATGGGGCATGACAACTCAGCTATTCTGAAGAATAACAAAAACAGTACGTCTCAGCGAAATAATCTGTCTTCTGTTATGTTATAGTTACTTATGCTACATTTGATTTTTGATGTTTTTTGTAATCGTTGAACTTTACAATTTCAGGCAGATAAACATCCATCTCCATTGATTAAAATTCTTTGTGATGAACTTAAGATTGAGCCACAACAGATTCTGGATTTTGAACTGTGCTTAGCTGATACACAACCAGCGGTAAGAAATATCAGATTTCTCCTGCTCTGTATGTGAGCTGTAATCTCTAGGATTAAAAGACAGGCACTGAAATACAGGACTTTTGAAGGTTTGATAATTTGATATAAATGAAGGAGGTTTTATACTTAGTGATTAAATACCAGTGTATCCATTTTCATTGAGTATAGTTTTATAAATTTTGAACTGTTGTTTAATGTGATGATATTTAGTTCTGTGTTGCCTGTAAAATTGCTCATTTGACAAGAGTATAAGATTTTTTTGTGTAAAATTGGTTGTTATGTTTCTAAAACTGGCAATATTATATCCCCTCACAGACTGTTGGTGGGGCTTACAATGAGTTTGTGTTCTCACCTAGGCTGGACAATCTGCTGAATACCTATACGGCTTGTGAGGTAAACTTTTACACTTCAAATAACGTATGCAATTTCATGATTTCTAAAAGAAAACGTATAAAATACTCTTATGTAATATGGCATTTATGTTTTACATGCTTCGTGTTGTGCATTACAGGCAAGAAAACAAATGATCATTGCCATTTAAAATTTATGTTACTACGTTACGACACGTAGACGGTATAAGTATCACATAGCAACAGTCATTCCATATAATCATAAGTTCAATTTGTTTTGGTTGTTTGAAACATACTGGCAAAGTAACTGTCATGTTTACTTGATGTAGGCAAGGGTCTATTGGAACTGCTGCTTTGTAAAAGACGCCATACCTTATACTGGTCATCAGCTATTGGTTGGATGCATGCATGTATGAGTTGTTGCCCCTCAGTTTGTCTGATGGTTTTGGTGTATGTTAATGTAGAACTTGGGTGTGTTTGTGGTGTCTGTTAGCACACAACTTGGGTGTGTTTGTTTGATGGTATTGGTGTCTGTTAGCACACATCTTGGGTGTGTTTGTGTGATGGTATTGGTGTCTGTTAATGCAGATCTTGGATGTGTTTGTCTGATGGTATTGGTGCCTGTTAATGCAGACCTTGGGTGTGTTTGTTTGATTGTATTGGTGTGCTTGACTGCAGACCTTGGGTATATTTGTGTGATGATATTGATGTCTGTTAATGCAGAACTTGGGTGTGTTTGTCTGATGATATTGATGTCTGTTAATGCAGAACTTGGGTGTTGATGTCTGAAGGTATTGGTGCCTGTTAATGCAGACCTTGGGTGTGTTTGTCTGATGATATTGATGTCTGTTAATGCAGAACTTGGGTGTGTTTTTCTGATGATATTGATGTCTGTTAATGCAGAACTTGGGTGTGTTTTCCAGGCCCTGGTGGAATCCTGTGAAGATGACAGCCTGGCACGTGACCCTAATATCAGACTGGTCAGCCTGTTTGACAATGAAGAGGTAACCAGGATTCAGAATAGTTTCTTGATATTATGTTTTGTTGTAGGGAAAACTATATGGTATTCTCCATCCGTACTCCAAACTCCTAAGCACTAACACAGGCTGTGATTGTAAAATAGATGAAAACACAGAACCCTTGAGACTCAAAATCTACCAGTAAGAGAGAGAGGTTACAAACTCATGTGGTTCTTTGTTCCTGTGGCTCCATTTCCATATGGATTCTTTACAAGCTGCCATTGTAAAAATGAAGAATCTATAGCCTCTGATATCTGAGATGTAAATACATTATGACATTGCAGTGATATAGCTCATGTGCTGTAAAGCCATATTTATGCAAGCCAGATGAAGAAATTGAATTCATTTCGGTGTCTAAATTCTAATTATTTTCCTTGTTATAGACGCATGTCATATTATGCAGCTGTGGAATTGCTTTGAAAAATATGGTGAAAACATTGTCTAAATAACATGGAATTTAATACATAACGCTCTGTGGCAAAATCGTATGCTCTATGTGATATGCTTTGTTGATGTTCACAATTTGCATTTGCTGTGCAGTTTTTGCTGTATAGCATACATGTAATTTCCAGTTGTTATCAGGCACAGCTCTGAGAATGTCCACCATTGTTGTTGATTTCCTGATACATGTACCCTTCATTGGCATCTTTCATCTCATTGTCTGCTAGCCGCTTCACTAAGTGGCCATATTTGTGAGGTCTCAGATAACAATAGTGATTGGAGACTGGATATGTGTTGTGTATGTGTTCTGATCTTCCACCCTGTATCTGATGTCGGTCAGGTCTGGAGACTAATTATACATGTGTATGTGTTCTGATCTCCCACCCTGTATCTGATGTCGGTCAGGTCTGGAGACTAATTATACATGTGTATGTGTTCTGATCTTCCACCCTGTATCTGATGTCGGTCAGGTCTGGAGACTAATTATACATGTGTATGTGTTCTGATCTCCCACCCTTTATCTGATGTCGGTCAGGTCTGGAGACTAATTATACATGTGTATGTGTTCTGATCTCCCACCCTGTATCTGATGTCGGTCAGGTCTGGAGACTAATTATACATGTGTATGTGTTCTGATCTCCCACCCTTTATCTGATGTCGGTCAGGTTTGGAGACTATAGATACATGTGTATGTGTTCTGATCTCCCACCCTGTATCTGATGTTGCCCAGGTGGGGTCTCTGTCTGCCCAAGGTGCCCAGTCCACCCTACAGGAGCTCGTGCTGCGTCGTCTCAGTGCAGGAGGTGGGGCCACAGCCTTTGAGGAGGCCATTCCCAAGTCTTACATGATCAGTGCTGATCAGGCCCATGCCCTGCACCCTAACTACAGGTACATTGCAGGTATAGCTTGAAGGAAGCTGAAGATAATGCAGACTTTGCCTGCTTAATACTATAGGCAGACCATAATTGACTGTGTAAAGAGAAATTAAAATTATGTTAGTCTGCTCATAATTTTACTATAATTATACATGGAATTGAAGAGTCACCTTAAAACTTTCGTGCATTCAAAGTTTTCTGCCCCTGTGGGGCTCCCAGCAGTTGAAAGAAAAGTTCTCTAGGCAAACTTGTCGTACAAGGCGACTAACCTAGGGCTCTCTCGTATGGTTCCGGTAAATAGAATAGTTCCACAGCCTCCCCAGGCTTATCATACAAGACGACTGAAAGGGGCAACCTGTTTGCCGTGGGTTGCGACCAGTGATGGGGGAGGCCAGGATCCTGGTGGCTGAGGGCGGGTTCATCTTGCGAGATCCTCACGCCCAACACTCCACTTCGGCCCTTACTTCTCCAAAGACGGGCAGTCAGAAGGCCCGCTCCAATCAATCGGCTGGTCAAGCCAGACCAGATGTCCGGATGTCAACCTTAATATATCTCGCTTTGGTATAAATTCATTGCTTTCCCTGTTGGAAGTTTTTTAGTGAGATGTTCGGATGTCTGGGCAGTGGCTGTAGGGTCAGTTGAGTAGGCCGTTTCTACTTTATTAGATTTGACCTGCTCGGGTATGAGCGAAATATCCATCTTATCGAGGATGGCGTGGAACTCTCGTCTCTCCTTCTGCTGGTTACTCGCAGGAGTAGTTTCGTCGTACATGTATTACCACTCCAAGGCGGGTGAGAGACACGGCGCTATGAATCATCAAACCAATTCATTATGTCTTACTCTAATTCCCTTACTCCAAATGTTTCTATGTCACAGCCTTCGACAGTTGTGGAAAAAAAAAAGGAAAAACGAGATACCATTGCATGTGGAATCGGGAAGCACTTACTTAAAATGTTTGAATTGCAGCGTTGCCCACATGGCCTCTACCAAGGGCTGTCTTCAAGAAAGAAAAGAAATCATTACGCTTAAATGCAAAAATAATATATCGTATCAAGAAGCGAAACGTCTGGTCTCTATCACAGATGGCCTTACTAAATCTACATATGCCAATGTTATCAAGAAACCCTCTGTTTCAGTAGGGGTTCAAACATCATTCACTTGGCCCATTGGTATAGACAGGCCACAGAAACTGGACATGAAATGCTTGGGAAACACGGCCAGATCTTCATCACAAACCGATATAAATCTTATTGAAAAACCTGCTACTTTACCTGATTCTACTGCTGTTTCTCTCTCTCAACACAAACCTTGTGGAAATAAATCAAAATCCCCTAAACCTGTTAAATCTTCACTAAATGCAGCGGGTGATAAATATCATAAAAAAGATAAACCTAGTGGCCCCACAGAGCGCCCCTCTAAGGCTACTAGAGATCCTATCGAAACTTTCAATAAGTTTGAATTGTTGGAGAATGTTGGTCCTTCAGTGTTGGATGCGGATATGATGGATACATCATCTGCACAGGGGAGATCTACTAGTAGGTATCCCCAAAAGGGTCATCCGCGGCCCGGACATAAATCTCCCATACGCCTCCCTCCATAATGACTTCCTTAGACAAAATTGTACAGTGGAATTGTCAAGGTCTTAAAATAAATTTTACTGAAATAACACAGTTAGTTCAGTCTTTAAATCCAATTGCCCTTGGTCGTCAGGAAACTCACCTGAAGATATCTGAAGATATAAAATATCACTGAAAAATTATACACTATATAGCACTTATTCTAATGAGAAGGAGCGAGCTTGTGGCAACTGTGGCCATCCGTGTTTCCTTATCGAAAACAATCACTTTATGTTCAGTTTATGTTCCTCCTCATTCTTTTTTGTCATTTTGCCAGTTGCATAATGTAAAAGACCAACTTCCAACTCCTTTCATAATTACGGGAGATTTTAATGCGCACAACAGTAGAAGATTTCTTATGTAAAGATGAACAATGTCATTTCAATGATGATTCTAATACCTATTTACATCCAGGTAATGTTTCATAATCTGCTGTCGATCTCACTATTACGGATCCATCACTTCTCTCAGATATTTCTTGAAAGATGCATGACGATCTTTTTGGTAGTGATCATTTTCCTATTATCCTAGAGCATCTCACTTCTAATTCTTTAGAACGTGTAGCTAGGTGGAAGTTCGATAAAGCAGATTGGGTGGCATTTGAGATGTTCTGTGAGGCTGACATCACTCCAGAGAATCTTAATGCTGCAGATGATCCTTTGTTGAAATTTAATGAACTCATATTAACAGCAGCCGATAGAACCATCGACAAATCCATCGACAAATCCGAAATCCAAAAGTAAACCCTGGTATGATGATGACTGTCATAAGGCCATTAAGGAGGCCGAGCACAGATTCAATCATTTTCCAGACAATAATAATTTAAACCAGGTTCGTATGTTCAGAGCTAAGGCTTGTTGATTAATTAAGCCCTAGAGATGATCTTGTTGGCGGAACTTTGTTCCAGGCATTACGTCAAAAACACCCATGTGTAAGGTCTGGAACATGGTTCAGAAACTTAAAGGCAAAAACAGTAGAGCCAAAGTTCAGCATTTAAAGGATGGTGATACTTTATTAACTTCACCGCATGATATAGTCAATAAAATAGCTGAAACAATATCCCAGAAATCTTCATCTGAAAATTATTCTTTTAAATTTGAGCATAATAAAAACCAGAAAATTAAATTGCCCTTTCTTCTAAGAATTTAGAAGACTATAATTGTCTTTTTTCAATTGAAGAATTTAAAACTTCTCTAAAAAAGGCACATGATACTGCGTGCGGCCCGGATAATATGGATTACAAGCTTCTGAACCATTTACCATCTGAGCCATTGGAGACTCTCTTGGACTTACTTAGTCATATTTAGATGACTGGTTATTTTCCCCCATCATGGAGGGAGGCGTATGTTATCCCAGTCTCTAAACCGGGTAAGGATCATAGTGATCCAAGTAATTACCATCCCATACCTCTTACCAGTTGCGTCTGTAAGACTGTGGAACGGATGATAAATGATAGACTTATTTGGTGTCTTGAAGCCAACAAGCTTTTATCAAATATTCAGTGTGGCTTTCGTCAAGGTCGATCTACTTTAGATCACCTTGTTCGATTTGAAAGTTTTATTCATGATGGTTTTATTAATAATGAACATGTGGTGTTGATATTTTTCGACCTCGAAAAGGCCTACAACACCAAGTGGAAATATGGTATTTTAAAAGACCTTTCTGATATGGGTTTAAAAGGTCGCTTACCTTGATGTATATCTCAATTTTTAGCTGGTCGTCAGTTTAAGGTAAGGGTGGGGTCCACTCTTTCTGACTCTTATGAGCAAGAGATGGGTGTGCCCCAGGGCAGTATCCTTTCACCAACACTATTCAGCCTAAAAATTAACAGCTTGGCTCAGACAGTAACACCTGGTACTGAGGGTTCTTTATATGTAGATGATTTCCTGATATGCTACCGTGCTAAAAATATGAATAACATCAAGCGGCAACTGCAGCTTTGTCTGAATAAGATCGAGAAATGGGAAGTTGCCAATGGTTTTAGATTTTCTACGTCTGAAACCGTCGGTATGCATTTCTGTAATAAACGGAAACTTCATCTTGACCCTGAGCTTAAATCTTGTGGTGAACCAGTGAAGATCGTTGGGGAAAATAAATTTCTAGGGGTTATATTCGATAGTAAATTATCCTTTATACCTCACATAAAAACACTTAAAGCTAAATGTACAAAGGCTCTGGATATAATTAAGGTCGTGTCTAGCACCAATTGGGGTGCTGACCGATCAGTTTTACTTAATTTGTGTTGTTCTCTGGTGAGGTCTAAATTGGACTATGGGTCCATCATTTATGGTTACGCTAGGAAATCATATCTTAAAATGTTGGATCCGGTCCATCACCAGGGTCTGAGGCTCAGCCTTGGTGCCTTCAGAACCTCGCCAGTAGAGGGTTTATACGAAGAGGCTAATGTGCCTTCTTTCTATCACAGGCGTATAAAACTCAGCCTTCAATACGTTACAAAGCTTAAAGTTCACCCAACAAACCCTGCCTACGACTGTGTTTTTAATCCATCATACGTAGATAAATATAATAAATGTCCCAACAAAATTCCTTCCGTTGGTCTTTGTGTGCGGGACCATATTGTGGAAGCTAAGATCCAGCTGGAGGACATAGCTTCGGTTTCTTTCCCGGAGTCTCCTCCCTGGTTTCTTCCACAATGTAAATTAAGATTTGATCTACGTCCACATAAGAAATCCGATACAAACCCTCTTGTAATTCAACAAAGTTTCACTGAAGTAAGGATAATTATCCGGATTATAAATTTATATATACTGACGGGTCAAAGGATGGGGACAGGGTCGTGACATCGAGTCACCTCTCTTCGCCTTCCATCCTCGTCTTCAATCTTTTCTGCTGAAGCCAGAGCTATACTTCTGGCTTTATCATATGTTTCCTCTGGGTCTGCCCAGAGGGCAGTGATATACAGTGACTCGTTGTCCTGCCTTTTGGCAATAGGACAAAATAAATTTAAAGATCTATTAATAGTAGAAATATTAGCCATTCATAGAAAGTTAGTTAAAAGAGGTAAAGATATTGTATTCTGTTGGATACCAAGTCATACTGGTATTCACGGAAACACAGTTGTAGACAGGGAAGCGAAAGCTGCTCTTAATAAACCCATATCTAAGATTAAAATTCCTTATACTGATTTTAAATCTAATATTCTTAAATATATTTGGCGCCTTTGGCAGGATGAATGGGACCTGCAGGTTGATAACAAACTGCATGCCATTCACCCTGTCTTTGGTTATGATTCTTATCCTTTGGATATGTCTCATAGAGACATCTTGTAGTTTTAACAAGATGCCGTGTTGGGCATTCTCGTCTAACACACAATTTTATCCTGGATGGGAGCAGTGCTCCCGAATGTGTTGGATGTGATGCGCAGTACGGCATCAAACATATCCTTGTTGACTGTGTGGACTTTGCTCGTATTCGGCAAACATTCTACACGTTTAACTCTGTATCAGCGTCGCTGGCGATGCTGTTATTAATTTTTTGAAGGCTGTTGGCCTGTATAATAGAATATTGTTTATGTATATACATATATATATATATGTATATATTTTTCATTGTATAAAATAACAAACAATTGTGGTTTTCGACTTTTTAACTGACATTTATTTTTTTTAACTTTTTAAAAAATGTTCGTCTGTTTTACTTTAAATTTTGAATGTTCATCAGATCATGTCGAAAACTGTTCAAGGCTTCCTGGTTTGAACATGTTCTCGCCACGATATGGCTGAGATATACGACTGAGTTTTCTGTATTGTCTGATAAGGATTTCGTTTTTTGCAATTTCAGTTGCAATTTATACTGGTTCTGCAGAATGACCTCTTCACAGAATATGTTTCATGTTTTGTCATCTGAGGGAATTTTTTTTTCTATCAATCTGGTAAATAAACAAAGTGATTTATACTGCAGAGTTTACTCAGGTTTGAAGCTTACCAGCAACAGTTTCTGTTAATTCTTGTGTTTGAACTTTGCATACTCGTCTTTACAGTGAGAAGCATGAGTCTAACCATAGGCCCATGTTTCATAAGGTGAGTGCCTCCTGCATCACTGATGTCAAGGTTTTACAGTTTTGTCTGTCAAGTTTTAGTCAGTGACATTCTTGCATTACACAGTGGTGTAGAATCTAATGAAAACATTAAGTTACATTCCCTTATGTATTCAGGTATTTATTGGTGTTACACCATGCTCAAGAATATTTCTCTTATTCGATGGTGGCCAGCATTGTTGTGGGAGAAAACTGAGCAGAGCCCAGGGGAAAAGCACACCCATCCAAAGGTTGCTGGTAGATCTTCCATAGTATGACCAGAAAGGAAGCCAGCAGGAGCTGGGCTTGAACTCACAGCGACGGCATTGGTGGCTTCTGAGTCATTGTACTTTGCTAAAACGCTAACCACTCGACCTTAAGGTCCCCCCTAAACACTGGCACTTTGTCATATTTTGTGTAATTTTCAGTACTTTGACCATCTTGAGGATCGCCGTAAATCTTTGTGTCCATGGATCAACTTTGCTCTCATTTTGAAACTAATGAGAGGGAATCATGAAACTCACAGGTTTCTCCACCCATAAATCAGAGTGGAAGTGCAAAATTCTTGAGTACAAACACCCATCATATAAGCAAATAAACTGAAAATGTGTATGTTTTAGGGTGTTGTGATTAAGTTCAACTCAAACCAGCGTTATGCTACTACTGCAATCACTGCAACGATCCTTCGCCTCATTGCAGAGAAAGGAGATGTACCGTTACAGGTAATGTGTAATGTACATTGTTGATTACTGCGGACTGGATGGTATCAGATGTTAACTGAAACTGTCGATGTAAAACAACATTATGCAACATGGTGAAAGGTGATGGAAAAACGAGTCGCAAAATATGAACGTAGAATTAAACCAAGCAAAACTCCATTCCACTCAAACCAGAAAATTCAGTTGATTCTGGAATGATATTCATTGTGGACTTAAAGACTCGCAATTAAATATGTCATAACATGATAAATATTACATTTTACTCACAACAAAATCAGAATCAGTCAAATTTTCTGTCTTGAGTAAGAAGTGAAAAATAATAAATAACAGGGCAACATCCTGTAATAAGTCAACAGCAAAAGTTTCGTGTCATTTTGCACCCCAGTTATTTGTCCAAAGTGAATGGTACAGCATGTCAAAAATTTGACTGACTAACCAACTTCTAGAGCTGTTTGTTGGAGCTAGTATTAACTTTTTCCCTTTGTCACGTTGTGATTGTAGGAGGTGACGGTGAGAAACGACTCCCCTTGTGGTTCCACCATAGGCCCGATCATGTCTGCAAAGCTGGGGATACCGACCATTGATGTTGGGGCCCCTCAGTGGAGCATGCATTCAATCAGGGAGACTGGAGATACAAGCAGTGTTTACCAGTCCCTGCAACTCTTCACGGTAAGAGATCACCAAGAGACTTACTGATAGGCTTAGGACTACTTGCATTTGATCCTAGCACCATTAGCTGATAACTAAACTGTAAACATACTGTAAATCTTCAGCCTTTTCAACCATTTAAAGCACTTTTTTGATGAAATTATGCATACAATGATAATGAAAATGACACTAAAATGATTTGTTTATGTGATTAAAGATGTGAGCTTCATAAAACTGCAAATTATTTCTTTACACCCCATGGTTCTGTCAGAGTGTTTCAAAATAATGGTTCCAGAGGTGGTTGAAGAATTAGAGTATTTGTACTCAAATATTCAAGGATAACAGATGAAACTCTACTTGCTATAATGTTATCGTAAGCTTGAAATGGAATTTAATAAAAACAAAAACATAATTTATTCACTAGTTATATAATTCAGAAAGTATAAATCATTTATTTGTGTTTTTTTTATGTGCATTTCCATCCCCAAAAAGAATGATATAAAAAATGTCAAGTCACTTATAAAAGTATATGAGTCCTCAGAACAGAAAGTATTAATTTAATGATACAGATTTCCTTGTTACAGTTTAATGTCAAAAGACCAAAAAAAGGGCAAAAAATATGTGATAGTACTTTTGATTTGGTGATCCTACTTCCTCTGTTTCAGTTGTTCTTCCAGCATTACCCAGCAGTGTTCCAGACCCTGGACTTTTGATACACAGTCCTGAAAAGACAAACAAAATTGTGATAATGTGTGTACCTGTTGAAATGTCTAAAATTGTAAAAAGAAAATTGTACTAATTTTTGTGGAAATATTTTAGTGCTACATTTTTGTTTTACATTGAGTGGTAATACTCCTGTACTGTAACTGTAGCTGTCTTTATAACCAAAGAATATTCCACAGGTGCTGTATTCCATACATGTAATAAAGAATAAATATCATCAGTCAATCCTTATATGTTTTGGTGTTCCATTATATCAAGATAGCATAAAATGTTGAAATTTTGATTCTATAGCTTGATTTTGGATGGAACATTCAGTAGAATTACACACAATTCTGTAATGGATAATGTAAATCGATTTTGTGCAATTTTTAAATAAATTAAAAAAAAAAATTAAAGAAACTCCACATTATCCAGTTTTATTTGAGGTTAGATAAAAACCAAACGTACCCTAATTACTAAACCCATTTCTCCACATTCAGCTGCAGATTTAAGTTAGGAGGTTTGTCATATACCTGGTGAGGTGCTGTTTTTTGTACCCAAGTATGCAGTTTAATTCACTCATAAAGCCAGGTGTCGTCAGTTGAAGGGAAATGGTTTCAAAACACTAGCCCAACATATTCTCTGACGGTAAAGTTACTCTATGCCATGCCACTAATTTACCACAAAAAGGCTTTTACCACTGGAAGACTGATGGCAAACCACTGGCAGAATAATTGCAAAGCACAGTCAGGCTAATGACAAACTATTGGCAAACCACTGGCACATTGTTGGCAGACTAATGGCAAACCACTGGCAGACATATAACAAACCACCGGCTGATTAATGACAAACCACTGGAATAATTCCCTACCCCCCAACCTACCCACCCACCGCCAGAGGTCAACCTGCATGGCTGAAGAACTTTACAAAGGCTGTCAATCTTAGGCCCTATCTGCAAATAAGATCTCAAATTTGAATGCATTGACTACAGCTATGTTTTGATCAGTAGGCCAGGAAAATTATCTGACCCCTGGCAAAGAGCTATGGTTTCCACAAGGCTGCACAATTTCCTCCTGTCATAGACTTTCCTCCTCCCAGAGACATTCCTCCTGCCATAGACTTTCCTCCTACAATATACATTCCTCCTCTTATAGACTTTTCTCCTAGAGACTGTCATCCTGCCATAGACTTTCCTCCTGCCACAGGCATTCCTCCTACAATAGACATTCTTCTTCCCATAGACTTTCCTCCTGCCACAGGCATTCCTCCTGCCATAGACTTTCCTTCTGCCATGGACATTCCTCCTGCCATAGATTTTCCTCCCATAAACTTCTCCTCCCAGAGACTTTCCTCCTACCACAGACTTTCCTCTTCCCATAGACCTGTCCATCAGTGTGGTGGTGAAATATTTAGATGGCATAAACCTCCAGTTAAATTCTGGTAAATAAGAAACAGGCTATTTTTCCCTTACCACAGCAAAGTGCCCCCAAACAAAGGAGATTACACCTTGAAAGATATTCTTGATCACCGGTACGGAATAAAGTCACAGCAAAATAAATATTTTGCTTCATCCAATAAGATTATGTATTAACAGTTTAAATAACTTGGAGGATGCTTCCACTTCTTTACCTCTAGCTGAAAGCACAAATACGCAATAGCTGCTACATTCATTCATGTTTATCGCAAAAGTCCCTTGACTGGTTAAGGAAATGGCCTTTTATACTTTGATCAAAAAAGTGTAGTATTGAAGTATCAGACATGAAGAACAGCCCTCTGTGGTGGTAGAGAGCTGAAACAAGAAGTTTTTATTTTCCGATATGCTATTGGTGTACACCAGTGAAGTAGAGTTCAAATCCATACATGCCTGTTCTGAATATTATTTATTTATTTTTATTTTAATTTTTTTTCTCTGTGTATTGAAGAGTGTGTTCCATTATTTCTTAATGGTGAGAGCTCAACTCATTCCTGTAATGCAAGTTAACAAATGCAAGTTTCCAACGAATAATATTTTAAGGACATGGTTTGTTGAGCCAATTGATTGTAACCCTCTTGAGCCAACATAACTCGAGGCGCGCAACAAATATAAAACGCGCCACACATGCCACCCGGTCAAAATGGCGCTCAATTCGCGTGGAAACAGAAAATGGAATTCTTTAAACTTTAATGTTCTCTGTGTTTGGTCTTTGTTATCAAAACTATTGTTTAGTCCATCGACTCTAGTGATACTGATAGGTTTCGCATCAGCGTCATGTTTTATATCTGGCCCCGCAAACACAGCGATTGAAAACTCTTATAAATCAACAACAGCAACAACGACAACCACCCAGTTGCAAGAGACGTCAGACGCCCAATTTCCCGACTGTTTTAATGGTCCAACATATACTTGTGAGTATAGCGCACAGTTTAGAAGTAAACCTATGCTGACACGTTTTTATCTATCAACTGCAGAGTTTAATGAATCAGCCAATGGATAAATGAATAAATTCTGACATTTTCGGCTTATTTAAGAAAAAATAATTGTTTTGAAATTCACAAAAACCACAGCCACTGTAATGTTTAGCTGTACAGAAAGGTAAACCCTAACTTTGGACTTTTTTTATGAGTGTATACCACTTTAATTTATCTTCCTGTGATCTCAGCTGAAGGAAAATGTATTTTCTTGATTAGAAAATATCAAGAAAAAACAAATGCAAGGTAAGAAAAATATTTTAACACATGTAATGCCAGAGAAGTCAAAATTTACGGCTTTAGGCCTATCAGTTATATTCTATTATAAAGCTTCCCCCGAGTCCTAATAAGGTTAAGAAGCAGCAAGATATTTGAGAATAAAAATGTCAGTGACATACGATCTTAGGTTTCTGACCAGAAGCATTAAAAGTAATTTAAAAAATGTTCAGAATTGAGGAAAATTACTATTACAATGTTGCATACCAGAAAGGTCAAATGTTTTCAAGTGTTATGTCAAAGAATACACATGCTTGGAGTTTTCTGTGCAAAGAGCTAAATATCATGCATATAACTGAAATACTATGTCGATTTAATTTTTATAGAAATTTGCATAGCATCAATAAAACAAAAATCATGCTGGATCAGTGGATGAGTAAACAAATAACTTCTGGGATTTTTTTAATGTTTTGGAAGAAAAAAAAAAACAACACAAAAACTCGCAGCCGTTATGATGTTCAACTGTAGAAAAGCTATAACTCCTAACTTTGGAACTCGTTTATGCGTATGTGCAACTTCAATTTCTCGTTCTTTGATCTCAGCTGGAGGAAAATGCATTTTCTGGATTAAGAAATTTGAAGAAAAAGCAAGTGTATGCTAAGTAAAATATTTTAGCCACGAATGGAACATATGACTGTAAGAGAGATCAGAATTTCAGGCTGTAAGCCTGTCAGTTATGTTCTATCAAACAATTTCCTTCCAGTCCTAATAAACTGAAGAAATAACAAGATATTTGAGAATAAAAATGTCAGTGAGATATGATCTTAGTTTCCTAATGAGAAGCATAATCGAAAGTCAACACAATCTTGCTAATTAAAATTTAGCACAAATTAGAATAACCCACAAAAAACTGATTTATTTGACAATTAATTTACTCCTGTTCTAGATTCTTCAGATGAAAAGTCCCTCACTCATATACATGTTTGTTGTGAATCTCTGTCATCAAACCAGTAAGTGGGCTGGGAGTGTGTCATGGCCAAGTTATTTCAATTTCTAGGTCACAGGATGCGGATGTTCAGTACCAGCCTTGAACATGGTCCTTGGTGACAATATTAAAGTGGTCAACACAGTCTCATGTTTGTTGAAGACCATTCGTCTTACACTAATGTTGTGTACACATCATCCATGGAAATGAACTTAAGGTCTCCTGATGTCCAATATTTGCAAATTTGTATTCGGCCATACTGCTATTTATGCTGAACATAGCACAACAATGAAAGGCTGTAAATAATTTTTTTCAAACACCCAATATGTACAATATATATAATATTATTAGTAATTTTTTTGAGGTTGACCTAATTATGTCCTATAACAATGACCTGCATGATTGGGGAAAAAGCATGCAGAGCATTTTTAATACATGTATAAATTATCATCTACAATAAGCTTCATGTTTCCATCTAGAGCATGCCACATGCATTTTTGCAAAAATATTGTTTATACCACTGAACAGCTCAAGTCAAGTAACTGACACGAACAGTAATCTCTAAAGGATTCATCTGATTCAGCTATTTTCACATATTCCTACAAATGTGGGCAGCAGCGTAAGTGTACCATAGAAGGATATGCCAGACTCTTTCTTAGTTTGGGATGTTAAATGGAAAATTACAAATGTCTTGTCTGTTCTAAACAAGGTAATTGTCTTACAAGATAATATTATTAGAAAAGGTTTACTTGGCTTATATGTATGCGTGTAATATACGAACATAGAGTAATGTACATAAAGTTGCAAATTTTCTGCTGAATGTCACATATGCATAAAGGTCATGAGTAGCTTTGCTAAATGTACTCTAGTACTGGCTTAAAAGGGCTGACCGGATGTCCCAAAAATTAGACGAAATAGGGTACTGTCAAAAATTGCCAAAAGTGTTTGGATGGCAGGCACCCTGGAGACTTACTTTTAGACATTTCCTGAGACAGTATAAGTAGGAAATGTTCTGCATGTTTTAGCCTACTACACTGTTTAACAAAAAATTCTAAGTATGAGAAAGTAATTAGTGTGTGAACTAAGATACAGTCATGCACAAAATGTCAGATTTCTAACAAATGTAATGAAGATAATCCACTTCGTTCGCATCTAGACTTTGCCTATTTCGTCTTAAGTATGTTATTCGATGAACTGATACTATTTCCTCTTCCACGTCACCAAAGCATTTGCTTAAGGCTTTCAACTCCTTTGGTTTTGCATCCCATTTGCGCATTGGTTGCTGCTGGAGGAGACAGTGCCGCAGCATGGGAAATTGAAGACAGCTTAATGCTTTTGTTCATTGCTGATCCACTTTTCACATGTTAAGTCTGATTAGGCAATTTATCAAGGAATTGACAACACACTACCACCTGACAGCAACCTGATCTTCACAACAGTGCATGTGGCCACTGATATGTTATTTTGTTCCATTGGCCCCCAGAGGAGACCTGTGCGCTTGCCCGCAGTATCCAGGGCATTGGAACGTCAAACTGAATCCGCTACCTTTGGCTGTCAGATGGATGAATCGAACACACCCAAAAGACGTTACATTACAAGCAACCTCTGAATCATTCGACGTAAACGTCAAACAGGGTTCTTGTCAGTTGGAACATTTTGGTGATCTCCAGAAGCCAAACAAACAGGAAATTGTTTAAGCATAACATTTTGTAGTTTTGTTCTTTGATGATTTGCTTTCATGATGGTGTATACCCAGTAGTTTAAGGTTGGATGGCTCTACCTGGATACTTGAAAAACATTTGTTTTTGTGAGCCTTGTTTACATTTCTCATAACGTGGACAGGATCAAGCATGACATTTTGGGTCAAAGGTTCAATACACTGTGTAGGTGGATAGAGCATCAAAGGCAGTCAGTGTAGGTGGATAGAGGATCAAAGGCAGGCAGTGAGGTGGATAGAGCATCAAAGGCAGTCAGTGTAGGTGGATAGAGCATCAAAGGCAGTCAGTGAGGTGGATAGAGCATCAAAGGCAGTCAGTGAGGTGGATAGAGCATCAAAGGCAGTCAGTGAGGTGGATAGAGCATCAAAAGCAGTCAGTGAGGTGGATAGAGGATTAAAGGCAGTCAGTGTAGGTGGATAGAGCATGAAAGGCAGTCAAGGTGGATAGAGCATCAAAGGCAGTCAGTGTAGGTGGATAGAGCATCAAAGGCAGTCAGTGTAGGTGGATAGAGCATCAAAGGCAGTCAGTGAGGTGGATAGAGCATCAAAGGCAGTCAGTGTAGGTGGATAGAGCATCAAAGGCAGTCAGTGTAGGTGGATAGAGCATCAAAGGCAGTCAATGTAGGTGGATAGAGCATCAAAGGCAGTCAGTGAGGTGGATAGAGGATCAAAGGCAGTCAGTGTAGGTGGATAGAGCATCAAAGGCAGTCAAGGTGGATAGAGCGTCAAAGGCAGTCAGTGTAGGTGGATAGAGCATCAAAGGCAGTCAAGGTGGATAGAGCATCAAAGGCAGTCAGTGTAGGTGGATAGAGCATCAAAGACAGTCAGTGAGGTGTCCCATATGGCCTTCGAGTGCACACATTACATTGACCTTGTCCTTAAAATATTTCATAGTGGGAGTTATTTTTGTCTTTGCATTTTCTGAAGGTGTCATACTGAGGCAAGGCTTGGCAGTTTCTGAAATCTTCAATCCAGAGAGAGGGGAGGTTCATGTGTATTGCTACCGAGGAGAAATCAAAAAGCCATGGAAGTTATGGAAAAAGCCACAGGTTAGAATTTTAAGTTGTGGTATCAATTGTGGTCAAGGAGGTATCATGTTAATGTGAAATCCAATCTAAATGAAAGTAAAAAAAGTATCACTTGAAACTTTGGTTCAGGTCCAGTACTTCGTGGATCCACTTGCAGGTGCAGAATTTCTTAAAAGATTTTCCATAACTGTCAAATAAGGGGAGGTAATTCAAAGATTGTACAGCCCTGTTTACTGTATGCAGTATGTAACCCTCCTGTTTTAGCTCGCTTGTATAACGTAAGCTTCTTTATTAAGGTCAGCCACCCAGTAAACTCAAACTTAAAGTCAAGCACATATCGGTGATCAGTGAGTTTCCAAAGTCCAATGGTGGACTTATCGGTGATCAGTGAGTTTCCAAAGTCCAATGGTGGACTTATCGGTGATCAGTGAGTTTCCAGAGTCCAGTGGTGGACTTTTCTGGTGACGAACAAATTCTTATGCAAAGGTTTAGTTTCTCCTTTGTAAGACATCACTTGAGTCAGTTTGTTTATTTACACTGAAAAGTGATTCAGAATTGAAATGAGAATCATAAATCCTGTGTTGCTTTGGTAACTGTTTCAGGTGAAGGTAAATTTCGGTTTGGAAGCCAGCTACAAGGTGTACTGGGGTAAGAATGCTTCTGACATCTACAACCAGTACAGCACTGACTACATGGCCCATCTGACCATGATCTACCGGCCAGAGACTCTAACACTGGACCCCTTCAATGCCAGCTGTATAGGCGTGTCCTCAACATACGGTTATCACCTCCAGTTCTCTGTTAAATGTTAGTGTGACAATGGTTTTCTTACAGTTTACAGACTCACTTTAAATGAGAGAAGGAATTACGAATGAAAAATATTTTATTTCCCCAAAGTTACAGAATAATGAATAATTTCAGTCACAGAGAAATTTGAACAGTTTAGTGTCAATATATACATGGCATATATGCATACTTTCCCTAAAGCTACATGTGTGCTGTAATGACCCAATTCTGATTTAACTTTTGAAAAATCACCAGTGGTGGCAGAAAATATAGTGGGCATTACAGATATGCTCCGAAAAATGAAAAATAACTTTGCTTAACTTTCTTTTCATTTTGGTCATTATTCATTTTAATACTGTCTTTTGACACTCACAGTTCACATTTTAATACTGTCCTTTGACTCACAATTTACATTTTAGTACTGTCCTTTGACTCTCACAATTGACATTTTAATATTGTCCTTTGACTCTCACAGGTGACATTTTAATACTGTCCTTTGACTCACAATTTACATTTTAGTACTGTCCTTTGACTCTCACAATTGACATTTTAATACTGTCCTTTGACTCTCACAGTTGACATTTTAATACTGTTCTTTGACTCAGTTTACATTTTAATACTGTCCTTTGACTCACAATTTACATTTTAATACTGTCCTTTGACTCTCACAGTTGACATTTTAATACTGTTCTTTGACTCTCACAATTGACATTTTAATACTGTTCTTTGACTCTCACAATTTACATTTTAATACTGTCCTTTGACTCTCACAATTGACATTTTAATACTGTCCGTTGACTCTCACAATTTACATTTCATGAATGCTGAATAACCGAATCTTTTCTTTCTGTGGTAATGACATATATGTACATGTACATTCACAGATGGAAAGGAGAAGAAACTGTAGAATAGTTGTACAATAGCAAGTAATTTCTGCATGTGTAAACTTCTGTTTTCAGCAATAGAACTGTGGTATCCCTTTTTGCAGTTCCTGGGAATATTCTTCTTCTTCTATGCCAAGAAGTTGAGCAAGTAAGTACCCTCTTACATGAACCCTGAAGGTTTCCTATCTAGTGAATGTCTCTGAATATTTGTTTCACTTTCAAGCACATGGTAAATTTTTACATACAGACTTTTGGTGGTGGGGCTGGGGAGAGTTTGTCATGTATTTAGTGAGCTGCAGTCATTTCCTGTATTAAATCATTTAGATAAGATTTTACTCTATGTAAAAATAAATAAATACACAGCCAGTTTTGTGTGTGATTTCAGAAACGCAGCTTTTCACTATGGGACTGGTGTCAGTGTTGGGGTTGTGGCTTCCATACTCATTGTGGCCTACATCCTGGGCAAATACATTCCAAGGGTAAGTTCATGTGCTGTGAACCTCCTTGGGTAGACATATGACATATACCTGCCGTGTTGCAGTCAGTGTGGCTGATACATTTATGAATGCTAATACTTCTGGAACAATTTTCCAGTATTAATAATAAATATTTGCCAGCCAAGGGTTTTGCAGTTCCCAGGTTTATCACGGCAATTGAAACAAATTTCTTGAAGTAAGTTAATGTGAATAATATTTTAATAGCAAGAGGTGTTGAAACATGTATTTTACAATTTTAACATGTATACAGTCAGTGATTTTCTTCAGCCAATCTGTCATCCTTGTTAACTAGCAACAATAAATTCTTACTAGTCCACTTTTGGGGTATTTTTATATATGGCAAGGCCATTGTTCAAAAAGTGTTCATTGCGCGTAAAACCTGACAGATTCCCAAAAAGGTTTTTTTCACATTTGTAAAAATATTTCTCCCTCAGTAAAAAAGATGAAAAATTCACCACTGTCTGGTCTCATTTTTTACTGCCTAATTTAACTGCTATACATTTATACCAACTTGTGTGTTCGCAACAGAGGGCCGGCTTCATCACCTTCTTCCTGGGCGGCTGGTCCATCATGGCCTACGTCATGTACTATATCTGGTACCAGCTCCGTTCCATTATGGAGAACTACTATCAGTTTGTGGTTGGCTACCTGCTGGTGGTGGGCCTCATCAGCTTTGGTTTCTGCTACAAGTATGGCCCTGTCAGTGACGCGCGTAGCCTGAACCTGATCCAGTGGGCCATCCAGCTTGTGGGCCTCCTCCTCATCTACTTCATGTGTCAGATCCCAGAGATCTCAGCCGCTGTTATTGTCATTATCATCAGCATCTATAACTTCCCACGCAGCATTCTCAACCTGGGTAGGCGATTCAGGTGGGTGCATTGTTGTTGTAGTAGTTTTACATGAAATTGTTACAAAAGTGCTAAACTTCATAGTGTTGCTTATGACATCTTGTAAATGTCTCCAAGGGTTAAAAAAAAATCAAGATCTTACTCTTAGTAAATTAGTGACAGTAAAGAATGACAATTAATTGCAGTTTTAGAGGCAAATAAATGTTAAAATATTACTTTTGGTGCTGAAACTAGCATTTTGTCCAGTAGGATATCACTCTACCTTCATAGCAAATCCCATCTTGGCTGTTGTTTCATGCAAAACGCTGCTTTTCTGTTTCAGGTTCCGATTTTTCCCTCCCCAGAGACGGCTGCTGACGGAGGAGGAGTTTATCCGCCAAGGCGACGAGGAGACAAGGAAGGCTCTGGAGGACTTGAGGCAGTTTTGTCAGAGTCCTGAGTGTAATGCCTGGAAGACTATAGTACATCTGAAATCACCCAAAAGGTTAGCATACCAGCAAGTTGTGAAAGACATTACTGCGAAATGCTGTGTCAGTTGTGTTGCTCTATCAATGGGATGGACAAAATTTGGATATGTTATTTCCACCTTTCTTACAGGTATTTTGTTGCTGTCATGAGTACATGGGAACTAAAACATGTAGTAGTTTCAGAAAGATTTTTGCATCCGTTCTAAAAGAATGCACCAGTACCTGAAATTCAGTTGAAATACAATGCATTGTCGTGTTAAAGAGATTCACCGAGTCTTTGAGAAAGTTTCTGCTGGCTTAAGTGTTATAAACACTTTCAGTATGTAGACTGCCACTTTCTGCTCTCTACTGGAAACATTTTGTATGAAGACTTATGGGGAGGCAACTGGTCCTCGAAGCAGGACCTCGAGTCACATCAAAAATTGATTGTAGTACAACATCTGTAATGTTACAATGAATCGATTTCTTCTATATACGGCAGCACTGCTTTTAATGTAGTATCATGATGAGCGGCAGAAGGAACATATGATGTCAGTAAAATGATGTTAGGGTCCTGCTGGGTGTTTGCCAGGTCCCTGATCGTTGAGAGAAGCAAGTTGTCATCAAAATGTCGAACTTCCTGAATGTATTTGTAGATTTGCAAGTTTCATAGAAGGGGAGTCTCACTTGACAGACCAGGAGCTGATAGATTATGATTCTGACCCTGAGCCTGTGTTACCACATGATGATGATGATGATGATGATGATGATAACAGCAGTAATGAGGAGAATCACCACCCTACCCCTGCTTACAACAGGCACAGGTGGCGGCCCCCTAACTCATTCAGATAGCACCACACACGTTTGCTTCAGAAAACGTCCAACTTGGCTGGGAAGATGTGATAATTACTGATCTGATGATTTTTACCACTCTTTTTATGTACCCGTCCACAATATTTTTATTTTCACATGTGTTTGCACATTTTCTTTTGTTTTTGTCTGTAAGTCATATCTGGTGTAAAGAAAGTATACATGTAGGTTGTGGAAGCTGCCAAGTGCTATATACAGTAAATCAACTATAATCAGGAAGGAATTTTTCACCATGCTGTACAAAGTGTAGTTCAGAAGGTTAATTGGGAGAAAATAAGTTACATGTGATTTACTGTGAATCACGTCATTTCTAGTGACTTTTCATAAATTTGGTACATGAGGGTGATTGGTAAGTAAAAAACTTCATGAAATTAAAAGTTGGTTTATATGATGAGAATTACAAGGTTTCCAGGAAAATTGTCGTCATTGGGATGTATCAAATAGTGGATACGGAAAGAGCAAACTAATTATTATGCTGATATTTATTGCCTTCGATATTTATTGCCTTCGATATTTATTGCCAGTAACTTTATGAAGGTGTGTTTTGTGGTTTCTGAGTGTGCCAACAGAAGGTAGTTTTTATGTGGTAGTTATGGTATCAATTCTCAGCTGTCTGTAGCTTTAGACTTGCATAGTTCATGAAAAGTTATCTCAGTTTATTTAAAAATGGAAAAAAAAAACAAACAAGAAGAGGGTGAGGGAGATTCACTTACAGGTATATTTTTGTACGACAAAGGAAATAACCGCGCAGGATTTCGTTATTTTTCTGATGCATAGACTGTGTTTGCCTTCATGGACAGTTGATTTTAAAAGTGTAGTATAATGTCTTTATGCCAGCTTATCACTACAAGTATGCAAGGCTCTAGCAGAGTTGGAACTGAATAAGAGTAACGCTTGAAGCTCGCTGCTTTGGTTGGTCTTAATAATGATATGTAAATATTTAAGATTTTACACATAGTATTTCATTGAGGCATCTGTTACAGCTTTGTCTAGTTTCTTATTAAACTATGTGTAAGGTTCATTCCAATGAAACAAGTCTATTTCTTAGGAATGTTGTCAGCTCTTTGTTGTACACTTCTGCTTAAGGCAAGATTTACCAAACAAGTGTTCCTTTAATAGTTGATGTCGCCTAATTCTTCAAGGTAGACAACTCTGTAAAAAGTTGGTTTGATTAATTGGCTGAAAACCATCTATGCTTTGCCTGGTAAATGACATAAATTGCCATTTACATTCATTTGCTTACAATCTTGAGAGTGTGATTAGGTGTCATACAATTAGTAATGTTTTCGAGTCTTTGTGTTTGGTAAGCATTGGTACTGCATTCTCCCAGGCTGTGGCATCAAGAATTCATGTTTTGTTAGTTTAACAACTCCATATATTTTAAATTTTCTGCAATATCAGAATGGTGCTGTGTTCAAGATGTTTATTATTCCTTGAAGTATGTATGTGGTGCCAAAGATGAGTAAACTTTTTTTATTTTTACATTGATGCATGCGGTCATGTTTGCTTCTGATAATATGTTATGTTCATGCAGGTAAGTGCAATATACTGGAATAAGGATATCTTGTTTGTACTCTAGCACTTGGACGATATTGTAAGATTAACTTCTGTTTTTCTGCAATGCAGTGGCTTAATGTACTCTTTCAGTGACACAGGTGCCTCTCGTCTATGCGATCACTGTGAGTTCAAGCCCAGCTTAAGCTAGCTTCACCTCTGGTTGGACGTGGGAAGGTTTGCCAGCAAAGTGAGAATATCAGTGGGTTTCCTCTCACCTTGAAACCACATAATTAAAATATTGTTGAGTACGGCATAACACGTCAATCAAATAAACGAACAATAAAATTTAACTTTCAATCGTTAGGACAGGCAAGGCACAGGTTCAATCCCAGCCATGTGCAGGGAATTAGTACATTCCCTCGCCCAATTTGAGGGATCTTTTCAGCAATGCTTGTTTAGCCATTTGTGCAGTGTAACGCTTGTTGAAGACCAGTAGTCTTCCACGAGTAAGAACGCGTCTCTTTTGATACCTTAGGAGAATTCGTCAAAAACTTTCAGTGTGTAGGTTTGGTGGTATATCCTGGGTACTCCAGTTTCGTCCTCCCATAAACTGACTGCCATCATAATGGAAAGTTCTTGGGTATGGCATTAAGCAACAATCACTCAGCATTTTTTTCAGGTAGGTTAACATGGTGATGTAAATATTTCCTGTAGTTCAGTTGCAATTTGACCACGTGCTTTTGTGTATGTAGTACTCACTGACACATTACAACTACTGATTTAGATCAACTGCTGTTTCATCCAACATACAGGCAAACTGGGCAGCCATGTATATTGTTGTCAATGGGCCACAACTTCACAGTCCATAACAGTCACATACTCAAACCCATCAAACTGAGCTATCTTGTGGAACATTAACACATGATGCAGAAAGATCACCATCTAAATATGGTTCTCGCATATCCATGGCACTGTATCTAACTTTAATAACTGATCACATGAAGGCTCCACTCTGAACAAGCAAGAGATAACAAATGAACTCAAATATGAAAGTATGAATGAGAAGAAAACATCAAAGAACAAACTCCAAAGTATGTACAAATCTATAGACATCTATTCCTTTAACCTGTTTCATATGTGTGACTGAGCAAAGTGCACCTAAAGCATGGATAAACTTGGAAGTACGGACAAAAGACCATATCTGAATGATATCAACTTCTTTTTACTTCGGATTGAAAAATGGACGGAGTTTAATCTAACACTGGACACCAGGAAACCATGAGAAACAAATATACAACCTGAAAAGGAACAATTACAAAAATATACACAGATAAACTTGGGACGGCTATGTACTCATATTTCGCCAAAATATTATGCAAACTAAAAAAAGCAATTATCAATAATTTGTTGTTTTTTTTTAAATTTACCTTTGTGCTGTTTAAAATCAATATTACAGCAATTATATACCAATACACCTGGAATTTCTAATAGTTTGTAAATTGTTGTATAAGCAGGCTAATAAATACAAATCTACATGTATATATACAGGTCTGAGAGTATGTCTTAACACAAGGGCTATTCATATTTTGATTTTTCTAATAAATTATTGGTCCCACAATAGCAATACAAACACAGCATATATATACCATCTTGAGTGCTAAAATATCAGCAAACCAGCAATACATGTGATGTTCAAAAAAATAAATTAGGGCTGATAAATAAATGTCCACTGTAAATTTAACTTAACCTGGTTTGGCAAATAAATAATGAGAGAAACGTTCTCAGATCTACAATAGTTTGTCATTTCAGCATACATAACTCTTAGTAATAAAATAACAATCAACAGAGTACAGAGCTATACGGAGAGGTAATTTGACACAATCAGGTTTCCAAAATGACACATAACTTAGTTCATTAATTACAGATCAATGACATTGACTGAACACAGGTAAATGTAGTCTCAACAATGGTCGGGAAAGGATCACTGAGCAACAAAAACAGATGTTATGTACCAAGAACAAACCTCTGCTACTTGTACTTTATATTTAGAAGAAATAAAAGCTTTTTAACTTACAACACTATTATTAATAGGAACTCAGATTTGACGCTTAACCTGAATACTTTAAATTATGTACAGCTTTGTAACATCAAGATATATTACTGGTATATAAAATGTATCTCAAGGATTTAATGATGCATCCTTGATCCTCACTGTCAGCTTATTAATAAAGCTCAGCTTAAGGGAAGATTCTTGAGATGGGTACAAATACTGGCTGTTCTCTTTACATGGAGTGAACATGATTCCTCTTAGGAAAATCAGGTAAATGTAAGATTCATCTTGATCAGATGTGTGGAAACAATCGTGACATCACAGGCAAGGAAGATACCAGGATGCACTCTCTCAGCTGTAAAATAGCTGCCTTCCCTCCCAGCAATAAACATGTACAAACTCTGCTGGGTCTTCAATCTCATTTCTAAAAAGTGCCCATCACAGCAGTCTGTGCTGCCAAATTTTAATTTTTGAATCTTCTTTACTCAAGGTTTGAATTCGGTTTGAGATTCCAAGCCACTTGCCAAAATCTCACAAGCAATACTCCCATTTGCATCCGCACCGTGGTAGTTAAATTGTTAGTGTATCACATGACACCACTGTATCAACCTTAAGATGATTAGCGTGTTTAAGGCCTCTAATACAGATTCAGTAAGGGGTCACATGATCCTAATATCTGTCGGATCACTGTCACATGAGCCTGAACTGATCTTTTCCTTCAGGCAGCAGGAATGCCATGAAAGTGTCATACTTATGTAATATATGTAATATACACTCAAGACTTGCTGATACTGCGCAACATTTTCTCTATTTTCTGGTCGTTGGAAATGATGTTACTCTTGACAGCAGCTATCAGATCCATCTGGTCAACAATAGCCTGGTCAATCTCAGATAGCTGAGCTTTTAAAGGCTCTATGGCCTTATCTGTTATACTGAAACAAAAAATGCATGAGAAATGAACATCACACAAGACAAAAAGAAGAGTAAGACCATCTTCACGGTTGACAAGGTAAATGAGGATGCCACATAAAAACACATCAGAAAGTGGGAAATCATCATGAACCCAGACAAAAAGAGGTGTTCCATCAGATAGTCTTAAGAAGAAGTGTACTACAGTGTATTATTTGCGGTAAATAAATAAAACCGATAGAATTCATACAAGGCTTTTACATGCTGGAACAAATTATCCTGCACTTCTCAAGTACTGCCATAACACAGGGCACCAAGGTTCGTACCTCTGTTCTCGCTTCAGTGCTAAGCTCTGTTCTTTATTTTCTTTTTTCCACATGTCCAGCTCTTTCTGCATAGCATCTAAATCCTCCTGCACATAGTCCATAATTTTCCCCAATGGATTAGCACTCCTGGTAACAGTTTGAATACTCCCACGCAGCTTGTCAATCTCCTTCTGAACCATTTCACGCTCCTTTCTCCGTGCTGCGTCAGACATTGTTGGTCTCTCCTACGAGTGATAGAAGTATGTCACCGTTGTATCAAAAACTATCCAAGTTCATCATTGTGAAAGTGAGTTTACTTTTTTTCAAAAATATTTCTTTCAAATCAGTGACGTGAATGAACTGCTTTGGTTGTTTATAATCAAGAAAATTTCACCTTTATGGGTTAGAGAGTCCCTGGAGTAAAACACAATCCTTCGTTTTGCTTTACTAATGAACTTTCCTGGTTTGTTGGAAACACTAGTGGTATTGGGGTCTGAAGAATAACGCCTATCAGGTCAAATACTGGACATGACAACCCCCAGGCAATGCCATTTGTCATTCTCAGCTTTTGGTATGTTTGGTATGACTGAGTTCAACATTGAATCAGTGTCCCTGGTTTACACGGTGACACCTCCTTTGGCAAATGCAGAAGGACATTTTCAAAAATACTGTTATGCCTAGTACACCAAAAATCTAAATGTGTCACATGCATTAAGATCATGCCATTGCTCTTGTATGACTGACTCGGTAACTTACTATTTCTACTTTCTTCTGAGGTGCTGACATCTGCTGGTTCCCCCCTTCAAATTCCTTTTTACTCTCCAGTATTTTCTTCACTAAACCACCTGTGAACACAATGTGTATTAATTTGTAGCTACTGCCATCCCATTGTTTTCAGGACCATATTTATGTCCTAACCTAATTCATAAGAATTACTATGCTCTAATGTTATGTATAAGGCCATTAACACAGTGTTTCAAATTCTTATAAACTACAAACTCTCTTTCATTGGCGCTCCATATATCTCCATGTCCTTAACACAACAAGATAGTATTACATGTACTACTGTTACAAGACACCAGAGCAAAATTTTTGTGAAATTTAAACTCCATCAGCAGTCATAAAAACGGTTATCTTACCATGTTCTTCATCATTTTCCACTCCAAGCATTGTCTGCATGAACAAAAGCAACAGAACTAAGGGTAACAGGAAATGCTAAATACTTTCATACAAAATAGAACGCATCTGTTATATAAAGTATATTCAAAGTTGATCTGGCATCAATTTCTTCAAATGTAAATGTAAATGCTGTTACAGACATAAGTTTGGCTTCTGTTTAGTGTTCACAGGTTCCTAGATTTTGTCGTATTCCTTTCCAAATTATGAACAAACATATGGGCCTGCTCTGAATTACCTCCCTCGTCAAAACAACAGCAGCTATGATGTAATGTGAGAGTAGATTTCCAGGCATGAAACTGAGAGAAGTGGACCTCGCCAATGCAGCTTGCAGTGATGTCTGGCCTACATAATGTAGGGATTCAGCTTAGGTCATTTTAATTTGGAAACTAGCCATCAGTCATTATCAGAAGTCTCACAATTTTTTCTGTTTTTCTAAAGTAGAACACACAAAAGGATGCTGAAACCTGGGCCTTTTTCTAACATTAAACAGACTATAGAATCCAGAGAACATGGCATCCTGTCTGGTTCTGTAAAGTTTTTGAACCACCTCTTGACTTACTTTTTCTCTCTCCAGTGGAAGAGGAGGTGGGGCGGACTCCTCCACCATGAAGTTGTCGTCATCATCTGATTGGTCGTTGTCCAGGATAACGTTTGTGGATTTGCCGCTTCCTAACCTGAACAACAACCACCACCATTCCAAATGCATTAAGTGTGGTTTGTTTCCAAATTAATATTTTATAAACAGTATCACCTATAAAAAATTAGGTAGGAGGAAATTTACAGGCTTTCTTTTTATAACATAACCAAATTTACAAACATATTCATCCTTGCTTATGTTTTTATCGTCTTAATATCAACCTTATCCTACTTCACACCCACCTCATGGCAGGCTCATCTGTGATGGCATCCTTATTCTTGACCCTTGGGGCTGCAGGCCTGGCACTACTGGGTCTGGCCAATTTTCTTCTATAGCACAAACCAAACCAGTCAACCACATATGAACAAAATATACCATGATGGGTAAAACCAATGAAAATGACACCTTTGTATATATCGCAATAAACAATGTTTTGATGACTACTGTATTTTAAATTTATTTCTCAGATGCCACTTACACCTAGTTTCTTTTATAAAATTTTTTTTTTTTTTTGTAATTCATTTCTGGTTTAATAGCTGTTTCACACGAAGGCTGGAAAGCCACAGAAATTGCATTACAAGGTTTTCTGAATATCTGAGATCTTGACCCACTGACAGCTTGATGGGCTGGTTTATACACTGTAGCATACAAACTTACGCTTCAGCGACTTGTGGTGGGAGGTCGTCTTCCCCCAGAGTCCCACCCCCACTGGATTCCTGCCTCAGCTGGTTGGATGGCATGTCCTCTGTACAATACATAAACCTCAGAGTAAGTTAGGACTCCACAATCCAGGATGAAACCTACATATGTATCTGCAGACATGAACTATTGTGTAATAATTTAACACAAGCAAGCTCACAGTTTTAGTAATTTAACTTATCACCTGAAATAAAACAAGGCCAGAAAAGAGAAATTTAGTCAGATGTGTACACATATGATGCCTGTACTCTTGTCCTACACATAATGGTTACAGATTTAACTATTTTGATCACACGTCACATGTAAGCCATGTTGAAGTAAATGTGTCAACGTAAGAATATGAATACGTCAGAGCAGAGAAACCCTCAATCTATCTCTTGACATGATCAATATTATAGACACTGGAAAATAATTACCTGATTGTAAAATAAACAAGGATACAGATTTTTTTTGTTTATTTGATTGGGGTTTTAGGCAGTACTCAAGGATATTTCACGTATACAATGGCTACCAACATTACGATGGGAGGAAACCGGGCAGAGCCCGGGTGAAACCCATGAACATCTGTAGGTTGCTGGTGGACCTTCCCATGTACGGCCAGAGAGGAAGCCAGCATGTGTTGGACTTCAACTCATAGCGACCACATTGGTGTGAGGCATCTAGGCCATTACGCTGTGATAGCGTGCTAACCCCCTCAGACACAGAGGCCCCAGAATACAGAATTATGGATTTGCATGATCAGGGTCACATAATGTGCCTTGCCTTTTATTTGTGAGAATAAAAAGTTAAAACTTACAGTAAGATCTATGTATTTCATACAATTACCTGTTTTTGTTTTTATCAGACTGTTTTTTAAATCTCTCTCAAAATACCAAAGAACATTATCATTAGATGTTACACATACATACAAATAAATTGCATAAAACTGATCCATCACAATCATTCTATGGTCTAACTTCAAACTGACTAGTTACATCTGTGTACTTTTAACCAACACATGAATTACTTTAGTTACATCATTAACATAGCCTGTATAAAACATGGCTTAGCACAGAGAAAACAGCCAAAAACCAAAGTTTCTGATGAGACAGTTACTCTACTGGTTGTGACAAAATCATCATGGATTGGATTATAAAATTATATATGTATAATGGATAATGGACAGTCAACATTGAAAACCAACATTACCAAATATGTATCTTGATTCACTTGTGCCAAGTTTTGTTGAAACTGGACAAAAACTGTAACAGTAACTAGTAGCATTTTGAAAGAACTGTTAACATATGCTGGATGGAGAGACAGACAACCAATCATCGGAATGGAAAATTGATATTACAATTTATGTATCTTGATGTAGTCTAAACCTTAACAAAATTTCGTTGAAATCGGAAAAAAACTGCAGGAGGAGAAGCGTTTTGAAAATGTTAAAATATTCTGTATAAACAGAAAGACAACCAATCATCTAAATGGGGAAATCGATACTACCAATTAACTATACTGATGTAGTCTACACTTCAACAAAGTTTCGCTGAAATCAGACAAAAACTGTAGGAGGAGCAGTGTTCTGAAATATACATGTATGTTAACATACAATTGGTATACAGAAACACAGACAACCAATCATCAAAATGGAAAATAGATACTAAGAGTTATGTATCTTGATGTAGTCTACACTCGAGTTAAGTTTCATTGAAATTGAAAAAAAACTGTAGGAGGAGTAGCGTTTTGAAAATGTTAACACATTCTGTACAAACAGGCACACAGATGGACAACCGATCATTGAAATGGAAAATCGATACCACAAATTATGTATCTTGCTGTTGGCTACACTTGACCCACGTTTCGTTGAAATCAGACAAAATCTGTAGGAGGAGTAGCATTTTGAAGGAAAAGTTAACAGACAGACAGACAGAAGCCGGACAACTTGCTAATACAAAACCTCTTCTGGTCTTCGACCAGCAGAGCTAAAAAAAAAAAAAAAGAGTTGGACAATTACTGAATATTACTACAACAGAAACTATTTGTCAGCAAGATTATATTTGTACAGAAACTATAGGTCAGCAAGATTATATTTGTACAGAAACTACTGGTCAGCAAGATTACATCTGCAGCAGAAAGACAAGGGTTGGCTAACAGGGACGAAATGGTTGAAAGAGAAAAGTGATTGGCAGATATATAGATGAAGGTATAAAATATACTGCTTGCCAGAGAGGGCATACTCAGTAAGATCTGATAGCAGATAGAGAATAGATGGAAAGAGAGAAAACATGAGTTGTACTGATGAGATTCTACACATACCTTCATCACTTGAGTCTATTAATGTGCCTGAAAATCATGCAGCCAAAACAAACATGCGTTTTATTAGTTAGAACCACAGACCACCTCACATACAGGTTAAGTGTAATCAGGTTAGTGTACTGGTCCATACCTAGAAAAAATTGTAGGTTCTGATCCCAAACTTCATAAGTGTCAGTGTGCATTGATAAATTTGGTAAAATGCAACTCTCATTGTTGCTTTCTGAGGGAGTTCAAGTGTGTGAATTACAGATATTTGTATATAACTAATTTTTTTATTAGTATACCATCATATTTGTGTTCAATTTACTTGATAGTCTTAAAACAGCTTGAACAGTTTGGGCGCCTAACAGTCTGAGGGCCCAAACGTTTTCTTGAACTAAAAAGTATGTTCAGCTTTATTGAAAATCTCTGCCGTAATGTAACCTACCGTCCTAATATAGCACATGTAATTACTTGCTATGAAGGTTTATATTTATCAAAGGAACTATACCGAACAAAACTCCATTTGTTAAATTCAAAATTTAGGAGACAAAACTTAAAACCTAAAACATAGATATACATATATCCACAAAGTCTTGAATTATTAATAAAGATCAACTTTTTAAAGCAAGTTTGGAGGTGTTACTGCAATCCTTAAACGACTGTATCCTCAAAATGGAAACTTGGATGTGCCTTTGTGAAAAGTGTCAAACCTGATCAACAAAAACACTGTTTGGCAGTCACATACATTCAGGTGATCATCCCATAATTAATTCATGAAGTGATATTATAGTTTGGAAGCATTACCCGTTCTTGATGCTTTTATGAAACTGAAATACAGATACTTAACCTTCTTTGTTTCTTGTTTTTCTTACTTGTGATAATAACCTGCAACATCTTTTCAGTGAGAGTAATTTTATACCTATAATTTGCAAGCTGATAGTATTTTAATCTACTTTTGAGAAGTTGTTCAAAGCTTACAGCTGCTACAATTTTTTGCTTTTGATTTTATTTCGCAGACTGACACCATTCACCACATTAGTGTTCTCCATACCTTTCATGATTTTATGGAAAATGACAACATCCCACTAATGCAGTTAGTATAAAATATTTATTACTTTCAGAACACACCAAAACCTGCACATTAATGATGAAATTCTGTTGACATTTTTACTTACCATCTCTTCTTCTTCGAGAACCCTTTGCTGATGTTGGACGCTCAGCTCTCTTTGTTGGAGGATCTGCAACCTGAAGAATTTACAAGACTTTCATTTTGCCATTGGTGAAATTGACTTTTTTACACTGCCTGCTGGTTAGCCCAAAATACAACAGAACACTTTTACACCATTTCAAGTATCACACTATTCCACTTTAAGTCTGAAATGAACACACCTCTTTTATTGTACTTTTGACATTTTCTTGCAAAACTGGATATTGAGGACTTCAGAAATTAGTTTCCAGACTGAATACGTGCAAATGTTGAAAATAAAAGGCATGACTTGAAGTCAAAACTGGAAGTGCTTGCCATCATAACTTTCACAAAGCTCTGCTGATACAGAAAGACTGTTTAGCAAATGTAATGAACAAAATCAACAGGCCTTCTTCATATTTTGTACAGACCCAAGACTGGACATCAAAAAGCTATGCATATAATATGCACGCCTTCTCTCTGAGCTCACTGAATTCAAACGTTGTGACGTTACAGATAGTGCAGTCATAGGGTATGAATCATGATGCCAGGTTACTGACATCATGACACCACAGAAAATTTGGATTTGTAGAATGAAGTTAGGCATATGAAGGAGGTCTGTGAGAGGTAAAACTTTTGAATAGCATTGCATTTGAATAAAAAAAAAGTGATTGTAAAACACAAATATCAAGTGCGAACAACACAAAATGTGAATTCTGGTGTAAGGCATATATGTTAGTAAAACCTTGAATAACATGAAAAAAATTGTAATAATTGAAAACTTTAGCAAGCAAAAATCTTTACATGAACAGATATCTTTTATATACAAAGATACATGTAATGCTAGAGAAGTGTATGTGTGTACAAACAGCACAAATTGATTGGAAGATTACTTCACCTATTAACCTAATTTATTATTTCACAAATACACTTTAGTCTCACATCTGCATGTAAGTGGCTTGGAAATTCTCCTAAACCTGTGCCTCAGTTCCAACAGTAGCAGATAATCATCCTATTAACTGACTTTTCACATTGTGCTCAGAGAATGCTTTGAAGATTATCACATGTGTGAGAGTAACAAGTGCAAACTCCAAAAAGCTGTTAACGAGCTGAGAGACAACACAGAGAGAAAGACCTCCACCTGTCTTACCTCCCCTGTTTCCCCATTGATTGTAGGGGTCTCCAGGTCTGGGGACTCATTCTCTTTCTGAGCCTCCTCTCTACGATGCTGGGTGACAAGAATGAAGTCACGATCTTGTCACATCATCACATTAAATTTGATATGTTCTATAGTATTTGCAACAGCATCAGGTGGGCGAAAGAATTGTACAATAACAACTTCTTCAAAATTGTGGAAATTAATGCCCTTTTCTTATCACAGGTATGGAATATACCTTGCCTGAAGAGTTAATATGGCCTTTGAAGTAATATCCCAATATTAAAGGTAGGCATAAAAAGACTGACTTCCCATAGACATTTAATTATACTTGTAGCTTATAAATACAAAACAGGCATGTCTATTTTGCAGATATACTCACTGAAAAAAAAGGATTATTATACATACACATGTATACAGGCAGAAATCACCAGTTCACTTCATGATTCAATGGTACATAATGTGGTCAGGGTTTGCTGCTTGTCTAAATCAGTATACACTGAAAGGGGGTGCGGCCACAAAGGATGATCAGACTGAAATGTACTGGGCAGAGTGAAGTGACTTGATCCCAAGAAGGTGAGACACCCTTGTGAGTGAACAGCGGTAAGTCAAAATGGTCTCCTTTCATAATGAGCCCAACAATAAAGCATAAAGTAAAATGAAAACTGCAACACCATAAACAGCTGAAAAGCACAATTTGGAAAGGCTCAAGAAATAGGCAGCAATGTAACATCATGCCATGCTCAGACCAGATGGGTGATTCACCTCTACAAGAGACTGGTTCTGCTCTGTGACTAACATGTTGACAGGCCTCTGAGCGCTAGCCATCTTGGCAGAAGACTGGGCAGGGGAGATATTGTCAGCTTTTGGCGCCCCCTTATCACATGACTTGGTATCTTTATCTGTGGAAATACCAGTCTTTTTCTTGCCCCTCTCTTTATTGGACACATTCTGGTGGGGTAGGCTGGCTCGTCTGTCTTTTGGGTACAGGTTACTTTTAGAATTTCTGAGGTCAAGTTTTGAGCCGCTGAAACGCCGTCTGGCTGGCAACTCATTCAATTTCTGCTGAGAACCCTTGCCTACCAACTCCTTACTGTTAACAGGCTCTACACTTTCCTCAGAGGGACGAGATTTCAGCCTACTTTTTATGCCTATTTTCCTGTCAAATGAAGCCCTTGGGCTAGCAGGGGACTCCTCCTCCTGTGACAAAATGGGGTAGAATAACAAAACATTCCATGTTATGAGAGTATTCATAAATAAATTCTGGGAGCATTTTATAAAAGAATTAGAGAACGTTTTCTCCCTGCAGGCCAAAATGTGAGGAATGACACACCAGAAATGACTTTCTCAGCTCTTAGACATGCGCGTAGTTTCATCACAGCATATTAACATGTACAGTGTACAAGCAGCAGGAAAGTCCTGGTACCGGAGGAAGGAACTTACAAAACCCAAGTTTGATAGTCAGAATCCTACATCATATTTCTTGCACAGATGCCTTTTACACTTTTGAAGACATACTGGGGATACTACATGTACCTTTGGGTACAACTTTACAAAGATCATTACTTTGTAGTATACAGGTTTGTGCAGACTTTACCTTTTTTGACTTATGTTCTCGGTCTTTGTCTTTATGATCACGATCCTTGTGACGATCTTTTTCTTTCTCTCCATCTTTAACTCTATCTTTAGATCTGTCCTCTCTGTCTTTCTCCCTGTTGCGATCTTTGTCCCTGCTTTTCTCCCTTTCACGATCTTTATCTTTCTCTCTTTCATGATCTTTTTCCTTGTCCCTATCCCTGTCCCTGTGTCTGTCTTTTTCTTCTCGACCCTTGTCTTTGTCACGACTTCTGTCCCTCCTATCCTCCTTTTCATGGCTCTCTTTCTCCTGAATCCAAACATTTTAATAAATACCAAGACAACCATTTAATGATGCATGTAACTTATATTAACATAGTGTTTTTTTCTGGTTTGAATTTTAGGAACACACGAACATACAAGACTCTTAAATATCTTACCTCTTTTCTTTTATCAGAGCTCCTCTCCCTTGACTTTTTCTCCTCTTTGTCACCTTTTTCACGGCTTTTCCTTTCTTTCTTTTCATCCTTTGATTTATCACCTTTATCACCATTTAGTGCCCTTTGAACATAGTCATCATTGTTGACCTGTGCAGAGTAATAAGACGGTTCTGACATGTTTTGGCTGAAGAAACATTAGCAATGGACATACTAAATGTATGTGATTCATCAATGTTAGGAAAACAACAGTAAGGCTGTTTGAGAAGAACGAGGGAGTATTTCATGTCCATAGGATGATGGAGAAATCTGACAGATAACGACCAGGGTTAAATCATGAGCTATATGGTACATGTTCATCGTGCAGTAATTTCAAACATCAAAACAGCTAACCCAAGAGTATGGCTTGCTCTGTCAGAAAGTAAGCGTTTGTAAAACTTGGACTCATGTTATAACTAATATGCCCTTGCTGGTGCCATTTATGAAAGTGGGACATTTTCACATATTCTGATCATCATACACTGCACACCATACACTGTGGCATTATAAATCTTCTGTTATGTTTGGCCAGGCCTGATGTCACTTACATTCTTGTTGATAGCTGCTGCCAAGGCCTGGAGAAACTCATTTGTTTTTTCTGGTTCATGACCTGCCACAACCTTTGATGGCCGAACACTAAGTTGAGTACCAAGAACAAGGGCTAAAACAGAAATCAAGATCAGTCTTCACGTCCAATAATCTGTAACTTACATCTACTGAAACAAGGAAAAGCACACATCATCATCTCCACTACTTCCTTACCAACCTGTGTCAAAAATGCAGACACCATAATAACGGCATTTTACATACATATATTTACACAGATTGAGACTTGACAGAAATGGAAAATTTGAGGGCCAGGAATCAACAGTTAAATCTTGATCAAGAAAGGGTTCAGTTCAAAGGTAAGTTCGGGTACTTACAAACCATATCCACTGCTTTCTGGAGAAATGCCATCTTGCTATCTTTATCCTGCAAGAAAAACATAGTGCATAGATTAGTTAACATATACTCCAGACCCATGTACAATTTTTTAATAATCACTTCCTTTCTAAGCATGCAAGTCTAAACCTGAGTTTCTTCTTCATAAACCTGTAAAAGTGTTTCTTTCAAAGGAACAAATAAATAAATAAAAGTAAAGTAGGAAGCAAAATAAGACAATAAAAATATGGAGCAGCATAGGGTCCTACCTTCACATTCTCTGAATTCATCTCCGTTTCTGTATAAAGACCCTTCATAAATCCTGTAGACTTTATCACCTAAAAACAAATACAAAATTGTACTCAATTTTCCTCAGGATAAAACTATTTCCAAAAAAAAAAAAAAAGGTGTACCACTGTCTTCACTTGGTGTAGGTATACAGCTTGAAATTAATTATAATGGTGATACTGGAATGTTAAAAATTTCAACCCACACATCAACTGATCAACCAACAGAACAATTCATTCATCTTATCATTTGGCAAACTGCCTGCCTAGCCTACTTTTCATATTTCAGTATTCTCTGTGTCAAAGATAAATTCCTGCTTTAATGTAGTTTGTTTAACACACAGAAAAAAACAACTGGTGGTAGTAAGATGGTTTTGTGGGCAATCCAGACTTGATCAAGTCACTGCATGTACATGGAAACAGCCTTTGCTGTCATTCACAAAAGCTCCAACATCTATTTGCCATACTATTACATGTAGCTCATTCAGACTGGTGCAAGACTCCTACCCACAGGGCTGGCAGGGTATTAGTTCACTCCCTGCCATAGGCTGGGAATTTATATATATTCTCTGAAATGCTTTTATGGTGCTGGTGACATCACTGCATCAATTATTACAAGGACAGACAACACTAGACCAAATGTATATGCATCGGTAAAGCATCCCACAGTAAGTGTAAAATGTAAAGCTTTTCATTTTTGCGATGATACATAACTGACCTATGGCAGTGCAAAGTAAGCAAAATCTCTCATATTTAGATAATTGAAAGCGTTGCCACATAATATATTTTAACCAATCAGGAACCTGTTATTTCTATAACCCAAGAAGACAACTGTTCCTGTCAATGTTACACAAACATTGTTTTGCCATATAAGCCAAGGGGGATGGATACAAATCATGACTTGTTTAAGTGGCATTTAGAAGTTGGGATGGAAGTACACTGGAACATGTCTTTCTTATGGATATACAAATTCTTGGTTTATTATCACAACGTTTCGATGTAGATGCTAACATCGTTATAGTATCTACATCGAAATGTCGTGATAATAAACCAAGAAGTTGTATATCCATAAGAAAGACATGTTCCAGGATACAAATCATGTAATACTGTCTTTGTAGTTTACCTAATATGGTGCATTCTTAAGAGTTCCTAAAAATAAAAATAGTTGGTATTGAGAGCTGCCAAGCATATCAGAAAAAAATGGCTGTGACTTTCTCTTATGTATGTATGTATGCTTGGGTTTTATGTCGTGCTGAAGTCTAGCCATATGATGACAACGGATTCTTATAATGTTTTTATATATCGTGTCTCATTGTGTCAGGGTGAGTCCATGCCACCAAAGTACTGCTGCCACTGGAACATCATGCCCAAGACATAAGACATGACATGACATAAGTGTTCATTTGTTTTCCAGCAGTAAGGAGTAAGAGTCAGCACATCATGTTGGAAAGCTTATCAACAACTTGTCAAGATTGGTAGTTTAGGCCTACCACAAAATTCTCTCCCAAACTGACAGACTGCCAGGCACCTGCCATTTCACTTCTGTCTACAGGTTTACTCATGCAGACACAGGAATGAAAATACCTATATAGTTTAAATATCAAGGAAGTTAATACAAAAGTCTTCATCATGGTCTTGAAAGTCTAAAACTACATTCTGATGATAATTACAATTTACATAAACATATGTATGTTTAGAAAAATACTATAATTTCCAGTTATTATCAGGCACAACTCTCAGAATACTGCCTTATGTTCATACAAGCTCATCAGATCTGAATCTGGTGGGAAATGGCAATTGCTCACGATCGCAGCTTGCAAGCTTTTCACCTTAAGTGTTAAGTGTAGACTTCCTGTCAAGTCGGATCCAGTGACTTCCAATTACAATTCAGCTAATGATAATGCTAGTCCATCTAGATTTCAGAATTTCAGAACAGCACGAGTCCACATAGATGGACTATCTTAAGCTGATATTAATGAATAAATTCAGGGGTTTCACGTCATTTTGTACCCAAAGATATTTATGGTGTACATGATACCCTGTCACACATAACCATTTTCAGTTTTATGACGAGGAGTCCTCCTTAGAGTTTAAATATGTGTTTACTTTGTCTTCAGGGTGATTCCATGCTGCAGCCACTGGATCATCATGTCGAAGACACCAAACATGACACCCTACCCAGTCACATTATACTGACACAGGGCTGACCAGTCCTAGGAGTTTCCTTGCTCTAACCTCCCAGTGATAGGGCCACTTTCACAAAACTTCATAAGTCATTTTGTCACAACTGTTCTTGTAAACGATGCTGTCTAGGTTATAGCGCCATAAGGCGACATGATATATGAGACAAGTTAGGAGAAACTTACTTACAAAGTTTCATGAAAGAGGGTCAACAGTGCCACGTGAAACAGTAACAAATATCATTTTTGATGTCTCTGGTATGACCTGACTACGGGATTGATTCCGGATCTTGAAATCTGTGAGTTCAGTGTGGGTGTGTGGTGAAATTTACCAGCATGCATTCTGTAGTATTGAGTGTGGACATATATGACAGAACATATATTCAGGAAACTTTTATTTCATATGCACCTGGTACTGTAGTGATTTCACAAATTCCTTGAAGACTACTTCTTACTTTTTTTCTGTGCTGTTTGCCAAAAGTGACAAACTGAGAAGTGACATTTGAAGTGTAACTGTAAAAGACCTTCTAGATTTACACGCCTGCAGTATATCATTATCAATCAAACCTTGACAACTGAGTATTGCTACAAACTAGCAATGTGTATATGTGTCTTGGCTTACAGGGGATTTGTTTTCTTCAAAACTACCCTTAATGGAAGTAACGGCCGATCTCAGCAAACGAAAACATGTTGTTATCTTACCGATGTCATAATGTCATGAAGAAATCGGAACGGCGGTTTACTGAGCAGTTTGTCTGTGAGCGGTGGTTTCTTGATAATTTTCCCCAAGCTGTCTTGAGTGCTTTTCATAATTTTGGGATCCATCTTCCTCTATGAAATCTCAAGTTAATCAGTCAGCATAGGTTTCCAAAAATCCCAAGCCGTGTCTTCTGTGACATACCAAATATGCTTTTAGCCTTTCGCATTTATTTTCCTGCGGGTCGGAATTCTATCCCACAACGCACCTACTTTGCATGCGCACTGGTGACTTCCGCCCAGAAGGCATCGTGGTTGCCAATGGAGAGGTCACGTCAGTGCGCGTCTGTCAGCGATCTCCGGCATTGATTGCAGCTATCACGCAGGGAAATAAACTGCCGTGTGCATTAATTTAAATCTAGATTTCAGTGCATGCAAATAAATTACCCTGAACATATCACACTCACCAGTACCGACAGCAAGTCTTCTGTTTGATTCTTACAAATTTCCTAATCAAAAGCAGAAGTCTGTTAGCCTGTTAATCTGTTAATAGACTTCGTTCAAAAATCATGTGTGGTCGCTGTGAGTTCAAGTCCAAGTTCAATTAATTCTTAGAAAAGTCACCAGAACCTGGGAATGTTTTACCTATATATTGGTATATTAATGTTTCAATAACAGCAAGCCAGTAAATGTATTTGAATGTGTTCTGAAGAAAAAGACACAGACACTGTTAAAAACGAGGATAAATCATACCAAAGAGGTATAACTCTCGCCTTAAAAACTCAAGACTCGTGTTCACTCAATATTTTGGCATGAAAATGCACTAATCAGCAGTCAAATACAGCGCATTGGTGTTGCCATCTGGGCTATTATACAGGGCCAATGCAATACCTCGGAATATTGGAATAAATTCCATCACTTTGCAAGATCACTTTAGACAAAATTCCATAACTTTTCCAGGACATGTATTTTCAGTGCAGTTCACTCAGCCTCAACACTCCGTGTGCTTGCTCATTTTTCACACTCATTTGACTATTCAGCCATTTGCATAAATGTTGCAGTTCTATCAAACACATAAAATGACAAATGAACAAATTAAAATCTTGTTTTGTTTAATGTCAAGAAAGTGAAACCAATTATAAGTAGTCTATTACCAGTTTGAACACAAATTCCATTTCTTATTTACAAGGACTGTAATTTTAAATTTTTTAATTTCATGACTATCAAGGATTTCCAGGGCTGCATGACCCTATATATGCTAAAGCCAAAGTACGATGGATGGATGGAAACTGCCCTGTACTGAAAACAACTGTGGTACCGGAACCTTTCCTGTACAAAGCTGGGGATGACTAGGGGGACACAGCACAAGTTTGATGTGTGTTGAAGAGAGCCTTGTCATACGGACAGAACGACATCTAGCAAGAAGGGGTGAATGTAACAATCTAAAACATACTGGTTCTCAACAACTGAGGCAAAAGTACTTTTGGTCACTTGGATAGAGTGATAGTTAGTTGTTAATCAATGGTTCAAATCCCAACATAGTTGCCTTGTCATACAAAAGATATCCTAAATTCAGAGACATTTGACCCAGGTCATCACTACACGACACAATCACCAGTTATGGTTCTGTGTACGCTTTCACACAACTTTGTATATCGATTTCTCGAAACCTTTCTTGTAAATCTTATCGCCTTATGATGATATAACCTAGATGACAGCTTTTCCGAAAAAAGTGGCTCATGAAGTTTTATGAAGGTGGCCTGGTATGTATCAGTCAGTGCTCTGGCAGTGCCATGAATGAGTGAATAAAAGATTATGGTGGCCTGGTATGTATCAGTCAGTGCTCTGGCAGTGCCATGAATGAGTGAATAAAAGATTATGGCTTTGTGCCATATAGGCAGTATTTCAGCCCTATTATAACCAACAAAATGAAAATCACTTGATGTGAGAACCGTTTTGCACTTTTTCAATAGCAACAATTCAATCCGTGCACAGAAAAGTTCTTCTTCAACAAGTTACAGATATGAGGATTAAGCTAGAATCATAGGAAAAACAGTATATTGTCATGTCAGTTACATAACCCTCCAGTGTTTGGGGACATGCATCACTGTACTTAAGACTGAATAGTGAACACTTCATGTGCTGTCCAACTGACTATTTTCCAGGAGGCCTTTTACCCTTAAATATGAAAACATGAAATAACAAACAATTCATGTTAGTTGATATATGGAACTCCTTTATTGAACATTATATACAATACGACACAACGTTACGTCCAGATAAAGAAAGGAACACTGCAGCAATGTGTAACACAAACAGGTCTAATACTGTCTATGTGTGTCAAAGTCCTTAGAGAATTGGAGAGGTTTGAAAACCCACCCCCTCCTTAACCTGGGGCTCGGGGGCCTTGTCTAATGGGATAGGGTCAGGTATCCTCTCAGGTAATATCTGGTCTTTAATCATATATTTGGGTCTGTCGGACTTGACGATACGGGTCCTTGCAAAATAGCCTAGTGGTGGCTTCTCCTGCCCTAACTTCTCCTTAACACAGTTGTCAAATGCCTGCTGGGACAGTCTGCAACTGAAAAAGGCAAAACAATCACTACATATGAGCAGTTTGCAAATTTGAACCACATACCAGTTACATGCATTGATTTTTTCCTTTTTTCCTTACTCAAGACTTTCATTTAGATATGATATTGTAATGGACGTCAGTTTCATGGCCATGGAAAACAGGGACAACTCTGATAGCACAATCCCTGGCCATCTACCTGACACTGTGAATGCCTTACTCCAGTGTGCTAAATGATACCTCCCAAAGTGTATAATTTCATTATATTATTAACAATATTTTTTCATCCTCATGAAAAGAAAGAGAGAGTCTAAAAAACAATTTCAGTAATCTTTTTATATGGGTATTAGATACACGCTTTACACTGATTTACAGCTTGAGAACATGTACCTTACATTTATGAAGGATTTAGAAACCTGCAAATATACACCTTCAGGTACTAAACTGTCTACCATGTTGAAGATGTCAAAAAAAGCTCAATAAACTGATGATGACAATCAGTTTCAAGGAGTGTGGAAACTCAAATGCATGGCATGAACTCCTAACTTTTGGCAAGTTACTGATGAACTTTCCCACATGGGATGTACAAAAATGCACACCGTATTTGTGGATGACAAGTGGTCTTCGTCAAAACACAAATGCAAACGGCTACGATCTGCTTACTGTCGTTAATGCCCTAGAAATACTTAGAGTGAGAGGATCTACAAATTCCTTTTCCACTCATCATGTATCCAACCATTAAACCAAGCCCATCTGCCTGCAGGTCATTTCTCCCGAGGCAGTGTCGACACATTTCCAGAATTTGACTTGGTTTATACTTACTGTCTGAAGGTCATCTCTCCCGAGGCAGTGTCGACACATTTCCAGAATTTGACTTGGTTTATACTTACTGCCTGAAGTTCATCTCCCCCGAGGCAGTGTCGACACATTTCCAGAATTTGACTTGGTTTATACTTACTACCTGAAGGTCATCTCTCCCGATGCAGTGTCGACACATTTCCAGAATTTGACTTGGTTTATACTTACTGCCTGAAGGTCATCTCCCCCGAGGCAGTGTCGACACATTTCCCGAATTTGACTTGGTTTATACTTACTGCCTGAAGGTCATTTCCCCCGAGGCAGTGTCGACACATTTCCAGAATTTGACTTGGTTTATACTTACTGCCTGAAGGTCATCTGCCCCGAGGCAGTGTCGACACATTTCCAGAGTTTGACTTGGTTTATACTTACTGCCTGAAGATCATTTCTCCCGAGGCAGTGTCGACACATTTCCCGAATTTGACTTGGTTTATACTTACTGTCTGAAGGTCATCTCTCCCGAGGCAGTGTCGACACATTTCCCGAATTTGACTTGGTTCATACTTACTACCTGAAGTTCATCTCTCCCGAGGCAGTGTCAACACATTTCCAGAATTTTGCGAACTCCTCTCCACAGTTCTTCTTTACTTTTGAAAAGAATTCAATTCCGCAACGTGTAACTTCCTTTCCCAGACTGAGACAGTATCGGGGATCACCAGATTCCTTTGTGCATAGCATGAACTCCTATGAAAAAGACAGACAGACACAATTTGAGGCAGAAACTTGATATGGCCTTGGGGTATAATTAGCTCATCCTTCTAATCCCATGTCTGCCCAGTGATTTTTACCATCTCCACTGACAGACACACTGTATACCTGTGTCCTATAATGGTATTATAGGCAAGGTGCAAAATCTCCATTTGCCAGACTAGTAGTCTGAAATAGAAATTTAATGACATTGAAGGTACACTGTCCCGGCTGATTAATTTTTTTGCAAAGATTGGCACAGTATGTTCTAGAGGTATCTGAAACATGGTGCCGAAGCCATATAATGAATAATACTCCCTAAATGTTTTTAAAAAATATTTCATGAAGCTTGATATTCTCTACACACCTGTCGCTGCCCAAAGCATTTCGTAACATAAAACACTTGATGTCCCAATAGTGTATGACATCAACATCACACTGTTGATGTGCCGTTTTGTGCAGCAATCCACTGTGCTAATCACTCACCGAGTTATGATGGGACTAGCTTTCCTGCCTTCCCATTGGACCAAAAATGGAACAAAAATGGATAATTTCCATGTGACGTGAATGGAATAAGCACTTCAAATTTTGCACTATCTAATTTGAGGAGGCATGTTTTGATCACACTTGAACTAGTGTTTGGAAACCAGAAATGCTACAATTACATCATGTATATTTGACACACTACTGCCATTCAAGGGCAGACAAGTGATGTGTGATTTTTTTTTTTCTCTCGGAATTTTAGGGGTTGAATATATTTCTATTTTCTGCAAGTAAAAATACTCAGCAGATGTATTTTTTTGTGTCCATCAGTTTTGTTACATCACAAATATATTATTCAATGAAGTAAAGTGAAGAACAGAAGCTGGACAGTTCACCTTTAAATGTAATCTGTTTTGATCAGATCACCTGATGCTAAATCGCCAGTACAATTCAGTTAAATCATAAGCCCATGGTTTGGAAAGGTGATATATCACAACAATTCATATATTCAACCCCACTATAATCATACAACATATATCCATCCACTATATAATCATACAACATATAGATGTATTTATTTGATTGACGTCTTAAATTGCATTCAAGAATATTTCACTTACGTCGGCCAGCAATATGGTGGGACGAAATGGGACTGAGCCCAGGGACACGCATGACCATCCACAGGTTGCTGGCAGACTCTTCCCACATGCCAAACAACACATATCCATACATCCACATATTCATGCCACATGTATGCATGCATGTACATCATCATACATCCACAGATCATCAGATATCCATATCCCATATATCCACATCTCCTATCTTCATACATCAACATAACATATTACAGTGTATGTCATCATACAGAGTTTGCACATCCAACTTTTGGCAACCATACTGAAGACCCACCAGTACCATTTCCGGCTAATGTTAAATTTGCTTCAACATGACTGTTTTATGGACTGCTAGAGTGATGATTTCATATGCAAAACTTGTGTAAGCTTGAGCTAACTGTCGTGGCACATTACAGAATACAACAGAGAAGCTAAAAGCATGCAAAAATCATAATCTTGAAGTGATGTCATCACTGTTCATCACCCAATCAGCTGCTTTCAGGCATGGTGTGAGAGGTATGAATAACACAACCAAGTACTTTGTCTCGTACACATGGACGGGACTACAGGGTGGCAACACAGAAATTAGTTAATGAGGCAAGTTCAAGTATAACAAATTTAAAACCTGCGACACCTTTCTTGAGAAATGCTTATCAACTCAATGTCAGACTGAAAGCTCAATTAAAATAGTTTGGTGAGCCACTAAAGTTAAACATCTGCTTAGGGAGGTCAATGTCGTTACAAGCGAGAAATCAAAAACAACAAACTTTTAACATACACAATTATGTGCCAAAATGGACTTGCACAAACACTTGATCACATTGATGTAAAGTCTAAAAGCCCAAGAGTTACCCTGATCCCTTACTTACATGTAAACGTTGTGTACAATCTTGTGATAAACACATGACCAGATATAAGTCAAATCAGCTGATCTGTGGTGTTTGCCATTTTCGTTACGCCGCTACTGACTAAAGCATTATTTATAGACACACTTTCGTATAAATGCAAAATGTGAATTTGTTTTCCATTTCATGTCTTTGAGATGACGAAACAGTAACGTTTGTGCGAACGAATGTCACTAAGTGTGTCTCTATGCCACCAGTTCAACAAATGAAGTGAAACATATTCATTGTCAGAAACAACACCTGAGAATGACAAATGCATCTTACACAAAAGACATTTACTAACTTAGTATGTCAGTACTAAACAGAATGAGGTTCTTGAGCAAGCAATTAATTTTACACTTCGTATATTTGAGCAGCTGTCTATATATATTCGGCAGAGGCAATCCCTAAATTTTTATATTCATTTTGTACAAATTATCTCCCCCTGTCAAAAAAAACCTTGACCTTCGAAACACCAGTATAAGTGTCCACTCAGTCCAATTTTGAGATTCCTCTGATGTCTACAGTGACTTCATCTACACATTACAGACTGATTTGCGAGTATTGTGCCACAATTTACATCTCTGCGTACTCGTCATATTCCACTCTTGATGTGTGTAGGTTTTATTTGACACTATTCACTTTCATTTATTTAAATTTGGCTCATTTTTGCACGGGCTGTGGTACATCCATGGATAGCTGTGACAAGATTGACATGGTTTTTCATCGATTTTTAACTGGAATATTGGCGCCATAGCCCATGTTAGGCTTTTTCAGTTTTGTGACATGCTTTGATCATGATGCTGGAGCCTTTCCAACTCATTTATTACACTTCTTGACATATACAAAAAACTGGGTTATCCCCCTAATCTGCTTAAAACAGATAGACTACAAACTGACAATCAGCTTTCTAACAAGCAACAACAGATGTTCCCAGAGAGGCAAACACAATTAATCATTTCTCTGTAGTTTGGAAAGCATGATAAGCGTCACAAAGGGCTGTTCAGTATCTGCCTGACTGATGATTGTGCAGCGTTGTTGTTGTAGTTGTTGAAATAACGTAGAGGACACAGTCACCTTGCACTGGTTGTCGCAGTATTTGCCAAACTGGATTGAGCCCGCCCGCAGAACGGCTGAAGTAAGTTCTATCTCTGGAACGGTCAGCTCTTCATAGCTAGGAAGCCAATCATCATTAGTGAAAGCCATTTCTCCCTAGCATCCACAAACTCGTCAAGAAATGGCCGATTGCGGCTGCAGCACTCCCGAAGGGGGATAACTCTTCCGTCGACAGCTTTCACCCTTAAGTACCATTTGTTGGGTTGTCATCATTACAATTTCTATGTTCTGGTTATATACATTTGCGCCGATAAAGTTGAGCCCTGCCTTGGCTGATGAATAATACTTACCAAAATCAGTATGGGAGTGGAATTGGTCTTCAGTTTGTGGCAACGTTAATAATTGGCCGTTGTTACTGAAAATATCTCTAACACGTAACCCACCACCATTGGGCCAGTCATCATACAGGAAAAAGTTTTTCCGCGTTTTGTTGTTGTTATGACGTTATTATTTCATATTACCTCGTTAAAAACATCAAAGTCATCTGGCTCTCTAACATTTTCCCTATATGACAATGTAGCCTTTTAAATTTCTGGTAAATTAAGTTTTACAGGATCATAATTACAGTTCTGTCCATATAAACAGTGAGTCACAAGTCCCCGTACTTAACGACTAAGGTGTACATTTTCACAAATGTAAACATTTTTACGATATGTTATTCAGTATGTCAGCAAATAATGTATGGTTTAGTTGTTAACGAAATTCTGATGATGATGTATGGTCTTACCTGTGGAAAGTCTTATACAAAGCACAAAGGACAAAGTCATGCAATTGCAGTTTAAGATTATTCACAAAATTTTACCATGCAATGTTTGTTTACACCAGCAACTAAAAGTGAAAGACAATAATCTGTGTGAACTCTGCTTAGACACTGATTCACTTCATCATTACTTATTGGATTATATTTACAACACCACATTTTGGATGCACACTGAGCATTTAATCTGTAACTTATTAGATTGTAATAAATGAATTCTACGGAAATTATATTTGGTGTATTAAAGAAATCTGCGAAAGTGGAAGTCGTTAATTTCATTTCTGTTACATGCAAAATATTTCACCGATCGTAGATGTAAACACTGTACCTAGGTTTACAGTTTCTGTGCAAGAATTAAAAGGGATTGTTAAAATATTACTGAAATGTCTAAACGTTAACACTACTGAAACGCATTGGCTGATTTTATTCTTGTCAATATACAACTTCTGTCCTCACTCCTCCCACCTGGTCCATCATCAGCTTATCACGGAACATAATATCCACATTGTATACAACAGTCGCATCCGCGTCTCATCTTTTTAATTTTTTGCATGGTAGCCGATAACTGTACCATAAAACACAATTTTTTCGCCTCACATCCCAATTGTCATATAACAATTGAATACAGACAGGCCAAAATGTACTTCGAAAAAAATATTCAAGAGGTGACATGATTGTATCTTTACTATCACAGATTTTTCTTTTCTATTCTTTTATACATTTATGTCTACTACATTCGTCTTATATTTACGACAGGCCTACAGTAATAAAATTAACTTAAACGTTAAGGTCTATTTTCAACAATTTTTGTTATTTACTTGTTGAGGTAGGTAAATCATAGACAGTCGCCCTTCCTCCCCCGCGTTACGACATCGGGTGAGGGGGTCTTTTCGCCCCCGACAGGTTTGCCTTTGGTGAAAAGTCAACGTTACGAAATGCTTTGGGAAGTGACAACCAAGGGATTAAATTTGCATCTGGCTGCACGGAGTTTCCGGGGCCTAGGCGGCCCATGGACCCTCGCTTAAAGTTAGCTGTGATAGTCGACCTCCCATCCCCACCCCAGGTCACGACAGGTTCCGACGCCTATGTAAATATCAGAAATTTAAAAATAGACCTCAACGTTTAATTTAATTGAACTAGGCCTAAAGGGGCTTTAGTGTAGACCTAGTTTACTATATGTTAGATACAAGACGGCAGCTCTGTTTTAAAATATGTTGATAGGCGGAGAGCTATATAGCGAAAGCTAACGAAATCAGGCGGGTGAAGTAGCTGCTTAGACAACGTCATGGAAAGAAAATAAGCCTTATCGATCAATAAAAACGCCTTTTTTAAAAAGAAATAAAGCTATGTCTTGTGTCCCCATTCAAGGTATAGTTATTGACCACATCTTCCAAATGCTCCTAATATTTCTCCCCCAAGTAAGGTAGGCCCACCCCTTTCGGATCCGCCATGTCTTCATACATGTGTAAGCCTAGTCTCGCTTTGGAGAGGGTAGAGCCGCCCAATGTCTGTAGCCATCGCTCTGTCGTTTTCCATCAAAGGCAGATGCAGTTATGCATATAACCATATGTCATTGTTACCATCAGTATATTTACTGGGCACATGTACAGGTAACTCCGCAAAGAACTGACAGATTGCCACGCCCCAATTAAAACTAAGTTTCTAAGACCATACACGGAGCACCCACTCCACACCCCACACCCACCCACCAATCCATGTTGCTGAACTACAGGTACCGGTACTGAAAATGGATGTTACTGAAAATATTAGTACCGGTATAATAAATCCTCCAAATGCTTGGGAGCCTAAATATGAATGTAACGGTATCACTATCGGAGAGTAAAAGTGATAAACAAATGGCTTGTTCAACTTTCAGACAGCAATAGGCCTTACAGAAAGTCAAATAAAGAAACACAAAGTCGCTTGACAAAGTTCAATACATATATTTGAACAAAATGGATTAATAGCACTATTGACAAAAATACACAAAACCATACAGATAAATACAAAAATATATAGTTTCTTACGAATGAAATCCGGACGGAATATCTCGGCTTCCACAGGCGAGTTAGTCTAAGTAAATATAGAATCCACAGTTATTGGGAATTCTCGAATCGAAGGATGACAGTCCTGTAGTGACGAACACCTGTGTGCACGGTACACCGACGATGGTTTTTTATATCCAGCTCGCCGGCCAGATGCAACTTTCCAGGATGGACGGGTTGACAATAGTGTCCGTCACCCTGAACTGGCGATGTATGCTTCAGTCCTCAGAAATATACACCAACTCACTTTCAGGGTAAACTGAGATGAAATGTACGAAATCGGACAAAGAGCCAATGAGCGATACAAGGTCTAAAGTAACGTCTCGAAAAATAGCAAGTGGCGAAAGACAAACTCACAAAGTGCCACGTACAGAAAAATGGAGCACAAATTGACATGTGTCGAATGGCGTGAAAGCCGATATTTCCAAGTCCAACAAAGTCCTTCTAAGTGGACGAGAGTAAATATGACTGCTCTCAAATGGAGTGTGAGAGACAGTGAGCTGCACAACTTCGTCGCTTATATTTGTACACTAACGTGAAGAAAATTCTGCATGGTTTACAACGTGGATACATCTGTGCGAAATGTAGGCTCTATGTACAATGACACGAAGCTCATAAACACAAAAATCTCGAGAACGTGCGGCTGAATTCCAGTGCAGTCTACAACGTACACAGAGCGAAAAATGTAGGTGAGACATTGACCCGGTTAGCGCAAAACACATACAAAATGTAAATATAACACATTATTTTAAAGACGGGGTTCGTAACAAGGAATTAGACGAACCTTGTAAGAAACTGAAAATAGAATCAATTCGATTGCATTTCCATGAAATACGCCAAATCGATGGCTTTTCGGTCAGCCATTAAACCCCTTAATTTTATCCAAAATTTTGCCTTTGGGAACTAAAGCAGAATAGGAAAAGGAAGCAGGCCACTATAACTGACCAAAGAGAGCTTTGTCAAGTTGACACTGGATCAGTCATGTGCCATAATAATCAGCCTAAAGGATACAGGCTATCAGAAATAACTGCAACAATTAATCCCACTGATTCTCAACACCTATATAAGTTACTGTACATGCGGGTGTGAATTGGTTCCACAATATTTGTGATAAACAACACGACAAAAATCACTTTATACATGTTATACAAGCTTTAGGAGAAAACTTGTTCCATCGTTATGTATGGTGGCAAACTGGACCACTGAAGACCAACGAACATGATTATACACAGAGTCCGTGAGCGTTATTTACATGAGCTTGGGAAGTGGTTTGTGATCCACATATCACCACCTGACAGTATATAAATAGCTGTTAGATACTGGAAAGAAACAATGGTATTGAGTAAATCATGTTGTTTAGGACGGGCTTCTGTCTGGTTATATACAATGACTCTTTTACTTTTGATTTAGAATCAGTTTTGCAGTTGTCCAGAATTTCATGTTTTTTGTTTAGAGGGCTGTGACCAGTCTCTGGACAACGGGCACTAACTGCTGAGAATTTGTGTTCGGTGCTTGCTATATTGTGTTAATGAAGTCGGTCTTGAAAGTGTCTGAGTGTTTTTCCCATGTATGTTGCGGTACATTCACCACAAGTGATTTTATAGATTACCTTGCTTTTCATTACTGGTGATTTGCTATCTTTGAAAGGAAAAAATGAAGCTATACTTCATTTGTTTTCCGGTATCACAATGCCGTTGACACATTGAGTACTCTTACACAGTGATTTAACACCCCCCTTCGAATCGTTAGTTAGTGGTCTGAGATAGGTGAGTTTTAGAAAAAATTTTCTTTCCTTCTGGTGGGAAAGGCTTTGGTTTCATTGCAAGAGGATTCATTTGTTTGTTGACGAATTCCTTAACTGTTCTGTAAATTACATGTAGGGGAAATTCATTCTGTTGTAGAGTTCGTTTTACATGTTTTAATTCATCCTAAAACAGATGATTTAAACTGCAAATATGCCATGCTCGGGATACAAGTGTTTTCATGAGATTAGCTTTGAAGACTTTAGGAATGAAGCTTGACCATTTAGTGAATAGTCCAGTATTGGTCTGCTTTCGATAAATTGAGATTTTAAGTCGAATTTTTGTTTTGGTGAGTAGTACGTCAAGAAAGGGTATGGTTTCATTAGATTCAGATTTAGGTGTGCAAGTGATGGAGGGGGTGACATGAATTGATGTAGGTTAAGAACAATTTTGCATGCTGCGCATTTTCAAATGTCAGGAAGGTGTCATCAATATAGCGTTTGTAATGCAATAGTCGGCATATTTGGTTATTATTGTAAATAAATTTATGGTAGAAATTATTCATGAAGTAAACTGCCATGATCGGAGCAAGAGGTGAGCCCATGCCCAGCTCAGGCAGCCGAGCCAATCAAATTTAATTATTGGATTGGTACTTTAGCCCATACTCAGGAATGTGTCGCTACGATAAGGGTCACTTTTATGGGTGGAGCAATCAGGAGTGCCTGGAATGAATCACCCACTCTTGACAAGTACCAGTTATATATCTGTAGGTATAAACGTACGCAGCTTAAATTAATGAAGATGAGAAAAACACTTTTGAAACCCTGCATGAAAAGGTCTCCACTGTTACATATCGATGTGTGTCTCGCTTTGCACACGACACTAAACTGCGCAGTTGTTACCTGAGAATTTTAACATTTTTCACAGACGCCGGTGTAATAAACAAATTATGTAACTTTGATGGTACCCAAACAGGAATGGGGTTCTCTTAGCCGTGAGAGAATGACCCGGAGATTTATAAAGCGAAAGTTTGGCAGGTACAACATCCATCAAATCCCATCCCCCAAGACATGCAGTGAGTTAAATATATAACCCTAACTTCAGTGTACAGCTTGATACTTTATACCACATATATATCTTACATGAAACGTTTAATCCGATAAGGTTTTCGCCCTCTTATTATTCATATAGATATGTGTAGGCTATATATACCGTGTCATACATGCTATTACCATTGTTTTGATCTTCATGCTTGTCTACCCTTCCCAGCTTGGCTTTTATCGGTTTAAAACTTATCGATTCTTAGCAAATTTTATAGAGATGTTTGCAGTTTATTAAATTTCCTATCATGTGTAACATTAATGTTACAATATTCTATCAGATAATGGTGGAAGTGTGTCCTCACTACCTTTTCGTTCACAACTGAGAATAAACAAGTTTGTTTTGTGTTGCATTGTGTGCAGAGAAAAGTTTCAGTGCTTCGACGACGTCATGAAAATTCTAAATTTCTCACTGTAGTATTGAAAAATATGTACATGGATTGTTCTGTATTCATCCGATCCATTTATATATAGACTGCAGAAAAGGAATTCCAACAGGATAATTTATTTCCCATATAATTATATACATCCTCGAAAACTACCAAAACACATGGCTAATGGCATAAAGTTGAACTGCTGCCAGTTTGATAACGTGTACCGTTGCATCACGTGGTTTACCTACGAACAGCTGTTGTTTAATGTGGGCTAGCCTGACAAGACCCGTTACAAACACGTCCGGTATCTCTCGCACCCAGGGGACGTGTGAGAGACACTGAGTTCTAACGGTTCGTTAATCAGAGGTAAGCATACGGCGTGCACCTCAAAGTTGTTTACTGGTGTTGCTACAGAAACAGGGTTCTGGCTGTCCAGTAGCCATCGCCATTATCTGCGATCCAATGTATACTATCCTCATTCACACTACCAGTTTCTCGTTAATCAAGGAGAGGAAGTTTTGAATATAACCCGTGTCAAACGTAATACCGCTACGGCAAGTTTCCTTTTTCGCCCATTTTTTTTTTGTTTTGCTCGGGAAGAGAAAATTCAGGAAAATAATATGCGTATTTTGAAGGAAAGGAGCAGTTTTAGTTGCACAGCGACGAACTCAGGCTACGTTGTTAGGTAAGCGGCATTTAGCCGAGGCCCTTGAGTCTTGGTACAAGTGCCAGTATATTGAATGGAAACGGCTGAGAAACCGATAGTGATGACGTTTACTGGGGCATAAGTCAACGTATGCTACATGTACGTATACACGCCCATGCAACCCGGCTCGCCTCCGATCTAACGGAGTATAGGTAACCGGGGATGTTTAATGAGCAGTACTCATGTCCATGCCCAGCCACTTACCAGAACCAGGTCCGAGGATATATACCGCACTAACCGGACTGTTTAGTGTTAAAACGTCTGAGGTGAGCCAGTTTACACGGGCAGAGTAAACTTACTACATCCTTACAACCGATTTCCACCTATGCTGGCGCGGAGGAAGCGAGCCGTTCAGTGTGCCAGTTACTTACAACCAGGTAGTTGAACCGGGCGGTAAGAGAGAGCAGAAAATAGTGGCTGATGGTTATACCAGAAGGATGAAGAAAGATGGGGACGCCTGGTATTATCGTAAACAGCTACTGATGAACCAAGCTTCGGATCCTGTCGATACGGTGTTGGAGGGGGGTGAGGTCTAACCAAACCCTACCCCAGCACAGTCTGAATTGACGGCTGTTTGGGCGTTTTGCGTGAGTACGTCACGATGGTTGTCTAACATCCATGCTTTAAGAGAGGACTGTTTCACGAAACCATCGCACAAATCACGGTTCTTTTGGTGCCGTTATGAGAGTGTGAAAAATCTACCCACTCGCCCACCTCTTTTAACGAGAGACTCTGGGTCCAACATATCAGCCAAATTTCTTTACTTTCTTTCTGGCCGTCACTCCCAGAGGGGAGTCCTCTGACAGATGGAGCGCTTGATTAACAAAAAACTTTTACCAGCCCTGTAACAAGTTTACCAGACTGCTCGGAGAACATCATTTGTGGGTGTTATGGATTCAACGAATATATTCTCTAATGAATGCAGATTTTTAGCAATCTAAGGCGAAAGAGAACAGAACGTATTCGCTCAAGTGCCAAAGGACGTAGTCTAAGGAACTAAGGAAGTGTCAAAGGACGTAGTCTAAGGAAGCTTAGGCGAATGGGAAGTGAAGAACATTTAACTTTTATTCAAGTTTGGAAAGGTATTCAAAATTTCAAAATACACTGGCCGTATCGGAACTCCTTATACAGAAGGAGTAATGTGAATAAATATCTTAGCGTTATCACTGCCCCAAGTACCCCGAATGAACTCGAAACATTGATTCCATGGCAAACTCATGTAAGAATGCCTCATGTGATATGACTTCCAAATCAAAACCTATATGATACCATATTTTTGAGCATTTGAAAAGAGAAGCAAAGAGCATTAACTAGAAGGCAGTTGACTGAAGTACTGGGGTACATTGGAAGAAATCGTGCATCAAGCCACGGACGGAGAGAAGCGAATGTGCCATTTTTAATAGGCTTTCAGTTACATTCTGATGATTTTTGTGGTGAGCCAAGATGACGCAGGATACATTGAGCTACCAGATGGTCCTGTTATTGGCACTTCTCATCACTACTGTGAAGATTTCCTTTGGTAAGTATATTTTTGTTTTGTTTAATTTATTTGTTTATTCCATTGAGGTTTTACGCCGTACTTGTTCTCTTTGACGTAAGTTACAAAAAAAAGGTCATCGATCTGGTCACAGATCTGTCTCAAAGTGAACAAATACCAGAGTAGATGAAAACATATACGACAGCACAAACAATAAGCAATTTATACAACAAGTCGAAGTAAACTTGTAAAAAAAAAAAAACACTCTGCCACTGTTCAGTAAATCTGTGGTAAAAGATATACAGATAAAAATTTAGCGATTTTGGAATTTTCCCAAAAAGTTAACATTTTAAGAACTGGATTACAGCTATATACTAAGAAAGCTCCACTGTGTTTATGGAATTTGAACCAGTGGGCTCATTGCTCAAGGACTGTGATGTTGTTCTGAGTGTTAAATTCTTACGTATTTTAGTTAATCCTAGCCATTGACACCAAATTCCGCACCCGTATTTTTCGTGGGCTTTCTGCTGAAGTCATGGTGGTGCGGGATGTCTAGGGTGCAGCTAGTGAAGTATTTAAATGACCAGTTAGAATATCCCCCGCCACCCCGCTTTGCTGAGGTAAATTGACATGGGGGTGTATCTCATCAGTTGTCAACCATCTCACTGTTGTCCCTGTTGCGGTTTCACTGTCCATGCTGTAATCTTTTGCATGGCATTCCTGCATAAACCGGGGTTCTGCAGCTGTAAATTGTTTCTGTTTTCAACCATCTGCCTGAACAGTGAGAATAAAACCCTAACTGACAAGAGGCTGGGTTTGATCGGTTACGTGTGAGCATTTGTCAACTATCACGCTGTCGTTGCTACTCTAGCTTCCATGGTGTCATTATTACAATAAACGATCGACAGCGCATTCTTGTTCACTGTACACTACTTAACTGTCTACACACATTGTAGGGAAAGTTCGTTAATAATTTACCATAGGTATGTTGTTTTACCCTGGATCATTTCATTTCCGCCACCCATAATCAGAAACTCCTTGAATATAACATTAATAAATGAAATAAATAAATGAATACTTTATTATCCAGAATCCTTGTCGCGGGCTCCGTCCCCCTAACTATGAAGCAACAGGATACTAACTGCCTAAAATTTAGTATCATACTAATGAAGAATGAACTGCAATCGGTAATTTCCAAAAATCACTTTCCTGTATAGGATTATAGACTTAGGATGGAATTTTATCCATCAGTTAGCAGGCTCATCTCCATGCACCTCTTTTGAATCTTGGATGAACACGACCTAATGGAAAGCGAAATGTACTCAAGGCAGTGTTGTTTAATATGGCCATGGATATGCCTCATTAGGCTCATAGCTAATTTTATGTACATTCTAACTACAAGCTTCAGTCGTAGGCTAACACTATACTAGTCTTATTTTACACGAGCTGGCGATTTATATGCTAACGTGTATTTGAAGAGTCGTGCTGATTACCACTTTGTACCCAGTCAGCCGAAGAAACGTTGCCGCCCAGACCGATTTTTTGCCTTTTTGAAAACCAAAAGTGACACATGACTAATATTATGCCGTTATTGATTTACCATTCCGTTCACCTCAAAAGTAACCAAGGTTTGATGGAAATTGAAGTTTGCGAACTGCTTAGGCTCACAGATCAATCATCTACCATATAATACATAGCTAATTGACTTTTCGTGTTCACACCTGGAAACTGTACCTAACCCTTTTCATTGCTTAGGGGATGAATTTAAGGTAGTCCGCTTTGTTATGTCACTGTTACAGTTCTTTTAGTAATGTTTGAATATTAGATTTATTAGAGAACTGGAAACTTGTCAGGTTCAACCGGCAACAGACTTTCGTTATAAATGTCTCAGCGAACAGAAATATCTCATTGTAATCCGTTATTGTTTGTTTGCTCGTTTGTTTTTTCTTACCAGCGTAAGTGTTACCAGTCAAGAAACGAGTTACAGGCACGATGATTCAAAAACTAGGGATACGTCAATGTGAGCAGACGTGTGTAATAAAACCTAAGATGGGCGTCGTTGACATCACCTGCTACGTCTAGACTAGAGATTTGAGAAAACGATAACCTACAAATGTGATGCATATAACAACCTAATGAGGAATGAGGACCGACGTATTTCATCGCTTTCTAGCTGCAAAAAACCTCAGATTACTGTCTGCAAGTTGAATGATTTGTGTAATGGTAGATAACGACGTACCCCCGGGCCCTGTCAGTCTCCAGACTTATCCAGCTTAGCCTATCGGGATTCGTTGTCCCTCACGGCGTAGGTCGTCCATTACCACATACACTACAGATCACAATCGATCAGGGATGCTTCTTTACCACAGGTAACCATCGCCTACCTCCAGCTAGCCCAAAGGGCCACTGTACTCGACCCGTCATCCGCTTTCATCCCAGCTCCCAAAACACCTGTCAGGGCTATAGCACATGCCTCCTGTCTTCAGCCACGTGCATCTCTGGTGCTGGGTGTTTAATTATACCCACACCACAGATATGACAGATACCTGCTGCTTCACCGAGGCTTTTTAACATAGCCGACATTGCAGAAAGCATTTCCTACACAAGTGCCTGGGATTTCTCGGCCCGTTAAGGTTTCTTAAATCTCGGTGAAGATGCACTACAGAAAGCCCGTACCTTCGGCACGCAGATCAGGAAGTAGTGTACTTGATGTAAACACGGTACGCTTGATGTACACACAAGGCAGAAGGTACAGATAAATGGTTAAGCAGATTTGTGTCAAACTCTGCCAATATAGCAACTCTTGTATATATGAATACAGAATAACAGACTTAGAGAGAAAAACCAGAGGTACGAGGACAGTGTGAGAATTGGTGACAACTCATAACTAACTACATAACAAGCGACAGCGAACGTACACACAGGCTGATCTATGGGATGAGGGTGTCATCACCTGTAATTTATAAACGCCACTGCTTACTTTTTTTTGTTTAATCACATATGATGTATCATAGTGCCAAAGACGTTTTTGCAAACCCGTAGAGCTTAGGGCCTTAAGAGCTCCTCCAAATGCTCACCACTTCATACTTTGCCAGGCTTTCCATACCTAAGTTCGTCTTCTCCTCCATTGTTTAAAATATTGACTGAACTGTACCGTAGTCGATGCTTTTTAAGAATGGGGTAGCAGCTTCGTTTGTAGCCTATAAAATGTTATAAATGGCAAGTCCAGAGAACACAAACATATGTTTATGCACGCCTCTTAGCATATGAGTTATATACGGCGCCTCGGTCGGCAGTTGCCGTAGCTGCCCCCAACCAACTGTCTGCCCTAACAAGCGAGGCCACCTAGCAACCCTAATTTGTTATACACATCTCCGGTTGCCTCTCGGCCCCGATGACCAACAGCTGTGTTATCGGAAGCTAATCTGCAGAATTATATTGTGTTTCTTTCGGTCAGACAATACTCTTTCATCTTCTAGAAGAGAACCAAATGCTGGTGGTTGCGGGACTGGTTAGCGGACTCACATGCTCGAAACCTTTTCCTATCTCGTGTAATGGACACTCCAAGATATAAATGAATGAAGGCTTTTGTTTTCCTTTACTGAATGTCAAAAGAAAGGGTATTTTGACTGTTTGGCATGTTGTCTGCATCGAAAAAGAAATATCATTTTGCCACTTCGTCAGCACAGGAAACAATCCTCGACAGTAAATTGTGGAAATATAAAAGGAGTCATATTTAGTACTACTACAAATATGACAAAAATCTCTTTCAAAGAATTTGCAGTATTTGTTCACTGTCATGTGGTGGCCGAGACGTGGCTGCACATTTAAGATAGTCGGATATTTTCCTGTTGCTCGGAAACTCGGAACAGGGTAGTTTAAAAACTCACGTGTCAGGTGTTTTCGAGTCACTTTAGAGCTTACTTCAATCTACTTCTGCCTAAGCCATTGTGCGAGGGGGTGTAAATTCCTTCTATTATTTATCTGATTGGCATTTTACGCCGTACTCAAGAATATTTCACTTCTACGACTGCGGCCAGCATTATGGTGGGAGGAAACCGGGTAGAGCCCAGGGTAAACCTATAACTATCAGCAGGTTGCTGGTAGACCTTCCCATCGCCGACCGGAGAGAAAGCCAGCATGAGCTGGACTTGAACTCACAGCGAACAGTGAACTTGGGAGGCTTAAGGTCATTTCGCTGCACTAGCGCGCTAACCGACTGATCCACGGAGGCCCCGCTACTATTTCAATAATCACATAAGTAGATAGAATATAACCCCAACTGAAGTGAAATGATAGCACCTAGGCGTCCGTACCAACACTCGTATACCTGCCGTCAACCAAAATGGGCGTTCCGGGTGAATAATCGCAAGACCTGTTTCCAGAACGACAAATAACACAAACCACCAATGAACCAAGAAAGTAGAATAAATAAATTAGGAAGGACCCATGCAAAAAGAAGAAATCAGCAGTTTTCAGTGATGTCTTCAAGACGCAATAAATGTTCTAGGCGGATGAATAGAAAAGTATCCCGATCGTGTAAGATACCATTCTAATATACATGATGCCTTTAATCAAATATGTATTCAGTTGTGCTTTGATTGCAACTGTTCATATACCCATTACAAAAAGTTTTATTCTTTGACAGTTCACGGGTTTTGTGAAGCAGGTGAGTTTAGATGTGCCAATGGGAGCTGCATTGCACAGAGCAGGGTACGAGACGGCGTGGTGGACTGCTTTGGAGGACGATTTGACGAAAGTAAGCAAGAATAATACATACGTCACCAGAGATATTAAAATTTTGAAGATACATGAATTTATTTTCTACAGTTAATAGGACGTACGGCAACAAAAATAAACGATTTTAGTGACTGGCTTTCATTTAGGTATGATTTTGCCGGAATGATGTTTTCCTGCATTGTACATCATTTTAGTAAACACTGTGTATTTGTAAAATTGTGTAAGGATAATGTACCAAGTTAAATCCGATGTGTTTTCAATGAAATTGCTTCTTTGAGCGTTGTCTGCATTTTCCCTGACCCTTTCTGTGTATGTGTGTGTGCAGTTGGTCCTCTGTGCCAGGGGGATGACATGCATTGTGCTAGTGGAGACTGTTTACCCCGGGAAAAGTTCAACAATGGCGTCAACGACTGTGGTGATAATTCAGACGAGGGTAAGTGTCCTGCATTCGGCAAGTTGATTCAAGAAACCTATTTCAGTAAATCAAGAATTCTACACCTCCTATAATCCAGAGACAGTCACTCGTGCAGTCAGTGGGCATGTCTTATTGTTAAAGGGTTTAAAATACTGGACGCTGTGAAAGTTTCATGGATATTTTAAAAAGCAAAGGATTTATTTCAACGTTTATAAAATTACGACATCCATTTCATTTGTGAATGGTTGAGATAATTATGGAAATATTTACGATGAGTGAGGACGTGAAAAAGTTATGTCTGTGTATTTGTCTGCTCTACTTCAAGCTGACAGACATCTCGTTTGCTTAGGGCTGGCCTCTTGCCTCTGGCTTCCGTAACCCATCAAAAAGAAACCTACAGACAGACAGCCTTAACTTTCAACAGACCAAATCTACTTAAAGGACCACCCAGGTTGAGATTTGTAAGAAAACCAGCAACCCTGTTAACAGTTGCATAACACACAACAGTTTTTTTATTGGACAAACTTAAGGGGCTTTTTGATTGTGAATGAAAATGTCGTCGTCTTTATGTGGTACTCTGCTGATAGAAGGTGTGGGGCGGGTAATTCAACAAAAGGTGGTTAAAAAGAATCGGCTGCTGATAGGCACTCGTTGTTTATTACTTACCAAAACATCGTCCCTGCAATGAGCCAACAGTCCAAATGCAATAGTGGCCTTGGCGTTTCCAGGAGATCCCGTGTGATGTCGACGAGACTTACTCTAAAAACACCTTGTTTATTTCGTAGTCCCAACTATGGATGAAAATGTTAACACTGTAAGGAATACTGTATATGAGCAAATGTCATCAAATTTTGTAGTTTACATAAAGTACCTTCATCGCCCCTTGGTTTCGTTCGAATAACATGACATTTACAACATTTCATTGCTGTTTTTTTTTCCTTTTCCGAATCTTCCAAGTTTCGAATATATGATAAAATTTTCAGTCTTGCATGAATACAGCCAAGACATACCCTGTTATTTTCGGGAAGACATGTTTTGGTATTTATGACACGTTAATTTCACACCCATGGTGAAGTTAGCAGTTTGAGGACTTATATATCTGTATACTGTTGAGTTTTTGGGAGATTAGTATCTTTTCTTGTACTTCATGTCTTGCCTGTGCTGTAATACCTTTTTTACGAAGGAGAAAACCTCCATTTTACGGCCTTAGGATTGCTGCCACAGTTACAGCGTTGGCACATAAACCGGCTGTACACTCTATGTGATATATATATGACAGTAAGTTTCCCAGCCGGCCTTCATATCAAATAGACCTCAATGTATCAGTCGGCCGGTGGGGCGGCCCAGGATTGTTGTGGAGATTTAATGAGGATATGGCCTGCCAGTTTTATCACAGCGATTGCAGAACCTGAGGTTAGCGTCTTCAACCTAGCTTGGGAGTGTTCCAACAGACACAGACACCGCCATAGATACACTCAAGAATAACACATCACAGCTTCCATATCGCTAAAAAACAAATCTATCTTCGATAGTAGCCCAACCGAGATGTGTGCCCGAGCCAATTTATGTTGAACCGTAACTAGATGTATATATCGTAGATTAGTAGACTGAACGTTTTGACAACACTGACTCTATCTTCTGTGTCAATGATCTGCTCTCTCCTTTTCCGAACCTTGGAAGTCCTTGGAGACTTCTGGTAACCGTATTGTTTTACATATATAATTCTAGTTTAGGGTAGTTAGATTGGTTTCCCACAGCTCAATGGGATTACCTTTATGAGCCACCTGGAGTGCCTATCTTTAATTCTGCATCAAATCCTTGGATGATGGCTAATATTGGCATAACCAGGCTTTCTTAGTACAGGCATACCAAAAGTACTTCTTTTCCGGGAATGGCATCCTCTTTATATGATTATCTGTACAGTAAATTAAGAAAGTGATACTGCTCATGTCGCATTTTGTGTTTATAAGAAGGCGGTACTATTGATATCCACACTGTTGTATAGGAACACGCCTATATAACTTCATAAATTCATACGGTTCATGCCTGTCCAAAGCGTATTTTGAAAATGCGAAACAGTGCAAATGCACACCGTTGTTTAAAGAGCCGCTTCAGAGCACGCTTCGATCCAGCCGTTAACAATGTGCTGCGACTCCTGAGGAAAACAGGAAGACAGGAACATTTATTTGCTTCAAAACACATAGCAATTACAGCTGCATCTTTAAGACATTATTTTAAGTTATAATATAGTACAATGTATATGTATGACATTTTTGCAACGTGCAAAGTTATATATTTTAAAATACGCATATTTTCTTCTGGGTTTAAAGCTGTGCCTTTATTCATTTGGATCAGCGATGCTTTATTTTTACATCATTTGGTTTTTCTTGTTGCTGAAGTGTTAGTACCATCATAATTCAACATGTCGTAATCACGCCGAACAAGACACCGTTTAAGGTGAAATTTAAATAAAAAAAACTTGTCACTTGCCATTACTATACAGTCACTGGTCTACTATTGGGTATCTGCTATTTACCTTGTTCCCAGCGGCATTTCCTTGTCCCGAGACATTTTTCTCCTGTGCTCTGTGGACAAGTCGAAACCGATGCATTCCATTACACTTCCGGTTGGATGGGTATAAGGATTGTCGGGATGGAAGTGATGAAGGTTTGGGTCGCTGTATTGGGATGCTCCTCGTGGCATCTGTTCTAGATTCATTGTAGTTCAGCATGGCTATCTTGTTCTTGAAGAACGCGGACTGTTGCATGGCATGATCCTGTCCCTGTATTCCAGCTCCCGAACCCTGCAAGTACGGCCCGTTTTCCTGCACTAATGGTAAATGTGTGACCCTGAAGTGGGTGTTGGACGGACAGGACGATTGCGAAGATGGGTCCGACGAAGGTATACGCCTTTGACAAACAGTTTTATCAAAAACAGACATTTTGTTATAGCGTCCTTATTTACTCATTTATCCTCTCTACAAATGATTGCAAAATATTAGACAGCGGCATGTTTTCGAGAAATAGCAGATTGTTTGAAATCATTGCTCAAAACTGCTGTCTTCGGAGGATTTATATAATATCTCCAGTATTGTGCATAACACACTAATATGCATGTGTGCATGAAAATCTAAGCCGATTTAATCCCACTAATGCTTTATGCTCGGTGGAGCCTACCTCATTGACATGAATTAGAAACGAGCGGAACGTGTTTAACTTACTATTTTTCATTTTCTTGAAAATATAAGACACAACTTTGGCTACTATGTCTTATTGGTCAGAATAAAGTGATTGTGTGAACGTAAAGGTTAGATCGGTTTTGTCTGAGACTACGATGTTGAAAAGACATAATTAAGAAGGCCCACAAATATCGTCTTTCTTTCGTAAAACATTATTATACCTTGGACTGTTTCAAGGAAGTCTAAAAACACGAAAAACGACAACATAGCTCTATGCTGTTCTCACTGTGTGTAAGACTTTTATAGGGAATGGCATCTCTCAGAGTGAAGAAACTGGTACAATATTTCTGTACCGTTGTGCATTGACACCTAGATCGTTCTACCTCAAAACTAATCCTACTCTTGCTTTTGCAGCCAAGATGATAGGTACAGACTGCAGCACGGAAATTGCGTGTTGTCCTTGCACCGATTATGTGGCGAATTCTTTCTGTGATCGAACAACTACCACCTGCCAATGTCTCTCCGGCTACTATCCAAACCAGCTCAATTCAGAGTGCTTAAAAAGTAAGTTTGCTCGTTAGGAGGTGTGAAGAATGCGCGGGGAGAAAAGAACGAAAATCCAGCCTGCATTCTTGACCAGTTTCTTAAGCACAGCAGCTGTTCCTCTTTCAGGTGTCTGTAAATTACTAATATGCTTGTAATGTGGTTTACCTGACAGCGCTGGGGAATTGAGTGTTCACATGCTTTTCAGTTTTCCAGCACATGGCTGACAGCGGTTGCAGGATTCACATGTGTTATCGTATGATTTGGTTTACAGGGAAAGTTGGCGATCTCTGCTCAGAGGAGAGTGACTGTGTGGATGCATTTACCAACAGTAACTGCACTGCAGGCAGATGTTCCTGTGTGTCTGGATACAACGCCACGGCAGACATGGCGACTTGTTACAAACGTGAGAAACAATACTAAGTTACCTGTGCAATTCATATCACTTCGTTATACGTTATACTTATCCAGTTAATTTCAAGGAGAAATCAGTATGTAGGGCCTTTACTTCTCTTATAACACCCCTCGGTTCTGTATTGCTGTCCTTGTCCTTTGTTAATCTTTCTAGCAAGTTTTTCAGATGAAAAAAAGACATATGTAAATCCAGATTTACGTACAACGTACGAAGTGCATAATGTGATATAAACTACAGTGGATAGCACCCTAAATAAGTGTCAGCGTTGTGAAAATAACAGGATATGGAGATAAAATAACCTTATCATACATACACCGTCTTTGCAACTAACACACAGTGTCTGTTATGGGTCTAAGAACTTCTATGATTTGAACTTCTCAATGGATTACATTTTTCAGGCAGAATTGGAGACGCAACATGTGACTTGGATTCCGACTGCTACGACGCCGTAACCAACAGCAACTGTACACAGGGCACGTGCTTATGTAACAGCGGTTTCCGAGCTTCTCTGGACAAGGCACAGTGTATCAAATGTGAGTGTGTTTTCTGCAGAATGATGGATGGTCTCGTATATTCATCAAAGCAAAAGTCCTAGTTAGTTCAAAAGTAACTTCATATCTTAGTGATCGTGATTTCATTCTAGTTGTTCAGTTGAAGGACATCATCCACAATTCAATTGAAAGTTCAGATTTATTTCCTGTAATAGAAGTGTGATCATTCATCTTCGAACAATGCTGCATAAGATCAGCATAGACTATCTATCCGACGTTAATGCAAGTTGGTCTATTTCTGTCTATAATCGGACAAACGTCTTGGCAAAATTTGTAAATATTTACTATCTGACATTTGCTACCAAACATGCGGTTACGGATAACACTGCAGCCAAATCGCCATGCCATAGTAAGACACTTTCAGGATAAAATAAAAAATGTTCAAAACGCTTTTCAGGTGGTGTTACGTATATATGTTGAATATTGCTTGGCGATTTCTTAACTGAACATTAAATACGTTTCTAAATATTTGAATATTGCTAAAATCGTATTTTAGCAACTGGTTCCAAGATACCTGATACGACCTCCATAGTTTGGCAAATAATGGGTGCTACTCATTGGTGCTTTCTTCTGCCCTATGTACAAACATGACCACTTATGTTCGGAAGTGAGCCATACATCTTCGCTACAGTTATGTTATGACATACGCTGGGCTTCCTCAATAGAGCTACACAGCTAAATTGAATAAGAGGAAGTAGTAAGAGAAACACGTGTTGGCAGCACACTCAGTTGGTCTTCCTTGGTGAAAATGTAGTCATTGTCAGTATTGTTAGCTCTTATCGCTAACAACAGATCCTACCATTTAACCGTAAGCTAAAACATCAACGCAGAGAAGAGAACGATTGTCTAGTGCAACAAGTCTGGCAGCCAGAACCTGTAACGCTATATGGAGGAATTACACATAGCCAGTTATCGCGCGATTATCACATTTGCTCTGAAACAAACGCGGTCGAGTGTCTAAGGCTTGCACGAAATTCCGTAGGCCATCAGTCAAATATTTTTGTAGAAATGTTTCTAAATATACATTGCTAACAAGTTTCAACCAGGCGAAAAGGGCAGAGGGAAATGTAATTCATTAGACTGTACCACAAGGCTACAACACGGTTGATATTTTGACACGAGGCAATGTCAGACAACTACAGAAACAGAGGAACCCTGCCACTGGCTTAAAAGGCCTACAAAAATAAATTTTTAACATGCACAAGTTAAAAGACAGACAACTGTCCCTACAACGTTCACAGTGTTGACGGTTTACCAAAACCAAACAGAGGCTAACACCAGTGATCATAATCTGCCATAAGTAAGCCAGTTAGAAACTTCTTAACTTAGCTACACGCACCGCATTGGTGACGATCTGACTCCACTCAATTATTAACCACACCACGTTACTATACGGATCTACTGCAATGGCGATATTCCAACACAGGTTAATAATTAAGCGCTTTTGAGCAACTGGTGTCTACCGCAATCCTGATTTTCTGACACAGGTCCGTTATTTACAGCGTAACGTTGCTATACATGACTACAACCGCACCGCGATGGTGATGTTCTGACACAAGTCCACCATTTACCACATAACGTTGCTTCATGTACATAATTATAATTTTCTGACACAAGCCAATTATTAACCGCACTACGTTGCCAAAGGTGTACCTCAATGGTGATATTCTCACATGTCTTAGACCAAAGTTAGACCAAAGAAACAACATTGAAGACTGCAAGATAACCTCAGTGTTGATATTGTGGCAAAATTTAAAGGAGAGTGCATTGGGTTCTAGATGTTGAAAATGCTAAGAACTGACACACGGTATATCTGTTGTAATATCAATGAAGCCCACCTGATAATAATGTATGACTGCCTAGCTTCTGCTTGTTAACAGATTCCTGTTAATACACCCACGCATCTTGATACAGGGAAGTGGTATTTATGGCTGTCTTAAAAATAAGTCATTTCATTATAGACTATCTTTGTCAATGGCGTGTACTATGATTCCTTGTTAACCTCCGCCAGTTTGGTTGACATTTTTCTTGTGCACGTTTTACGGGCACCGGATCAGTACAAATAAATGCACTTGTGTGTGCCTTCGGTGAGCAAAGCTTTGTAAAACTCATCACTTGTTCAACTGGTGCCAAGAATGATCTTAGAGATCCATCGCGGCGCGAGGATGATCCTCACAGGAATTGGCACATTCTGATGTAATTGGTTAGATTCAAAGCCAGAAAGACAATCAGAAGTTAGCGATGCACAAATCCTGGCTGACAAATGATTTATTTTCTTTGGGGGAAGTGTGCTTAGCACGAGAGGCATTTCTCCGGGATCTGACGAATGATTGTCGGCTCACACAGGCAAGGTCAGTGGCAGTGGTAAAAAAATACTAGCAAAACAAAGTCAGATTGTTGTCTTTCACTGATGACTGCTCGGGCTTGTCGAGTGCCAGATGTGTGAAAGGTGTGTATGTTATAGTCCGTAAGAAATCTTCTCAGAATCACAGCCTTTATCCAAGTATTGCCTAGGTCCAGCGCGAAGGATGTTGTACGAGGGATATTGCATGTGTTGTTTTGTGTGAGTTAAATTGTGTGAGTGGTATTGTGTGCGGTATATATGCTTGAGAGATATTGCACGAGGTACATTGTCCGGAGGGTGAAGTATACTGCTTGAGGTGTGTTGTTTGAGGATTACTAAGAGGGAGATATTGTATGAGGGGTATTAGGCGACGTATATTGTTTGCGTGATATTTTTATGAGGTATGAGCGTGGAATATTATTTGAGGTATATTTTGCTAGGGATATTATGATTCTTGGGAGGGATATTGTGTAAGGGATATTGTTTGAGGGGCCTTATGTAAGGCACATCCTTGTCATCACTGCGCTGTACCTGGCTCAATATTATATCGATTAATTAGTGGACTTCCTTAGTAGATTGCCAATAGATCTACATTATAATGCACCAGATTGATGCACTAGGGAGTAGTTTGTTTACGCTTTTCATAGCGTGAAGAATCGAACACTGGGTTTCCCAGTGAACGTTACTCTTAGGTGATTCTGCCTTAAACGTTTATGAACTACAACCAGTGCTGGTTTCTCGGGAAACCTCTGGTACATTATTTGGTAAAGTGACATCTGTAGGTAGGAAATCAGAAAACTAAATATCAAGTTTCAAATGTTACAATGAAGCAAGACTAATCAGCATCTCAGTGAGAACTTGCTAAAATATAGAAATTGCATTTCCTCCTGCAATGTTCACCGAAACACTATTGTGAGCTTTTCTAGGTGTAGCGATTTAATGTTACTTTGCAAGTCGTCGATTTTATGTTCCTTATCTTTCAGCCATCCACAGGCAAATAACTTTAACAGTAAATGTTTGTTTTTCTGTTTGGTCGGGATTTAACGTCACTTTCAACGAGGATTTTTTTCCATCATATCGTAGCGATAACACCAAGTACCAAAGCCTTATATATCAAGACCACCAGGTGTTCTGGTTTGTTTTCTTTCCAGATTGTATATTTGACAACAGTGGTAAAATCTGTCATAATGGCTGCATCGTGATCTGCTACGATTGTCTATTTTCCATCGGCTGCAGGCTAGATAACTGGGGCTTCGTTATGACTTGTCTACGTATAAGAACACAGATTTGATGTCGATGGTAAATTCTAGAGTAATAGCTATGTTCTTTTGTGCGTTGAAATTAGGTGGTGTATATGTCATTAGTTATAAACTCTATAATTATGACTGTATGTCCTCGATTGCCTTGCCTTGAATATGCTCTCATTACATCCATGTTTTAGGTTGCAAATTGATCATTACGTTCTGGTGTTTCTTGTTCCAGATCAGATATTTGACCTGGGCTGCCAGCTGGACAGCGACTGTGAAGATGCAGTGACCAATAGTTACTGTGAGCAGGGACAATGTAGTTGTGACTCCGGCTACAACCCATCATTCGACAGGACCATGTGCTTCAGACGTAAGTGTAGTTTGCCTCTGACGTTTGTTGAACAAACTATATGAGCCAATCCGAACATTTCCAAAACTTCTCAGAAGATAGTTTATCACATTTTCTCATTTCGGACCATAACGGGGAGGACATCATTTTACTGTTAAATAAGATAGGTATACAAGGTTTGCAGACAGCATCATTGGTCATATTTGATAACTGACACTAGATATGACCTATCATATATTTCACATAGCTATGGGCTAATGTGCAGAGTGCATTTTTAAAATATTTATTCGCATTGGTTTATGATGATTTACACATAACGTACGTGGGAAAGTCAGCCAGCAACCTGCAGATGGTCGTGGGTTTCCCCTGTGCTCTGCACATGGCAGAGTCCCACCATAATGATGGCCGCGGTCGTAAAAGTGAAATATTCTTGAGTACAGCTTAAACACCAATCAAATCATATAAATAAATAAATTTACACTTAAGTTAACGTTTCTGCACGCTTTACTTGAAGACAATTTGCAAACTGTTACAGGTAAAATCGGGGACAGCACCTGTTTTCAGGACAGTGACTGTGAACACGCCGTGACCAACAGTAACTGTACAGACAGGACATGTGTGTGTGATTCGGGATACAAAGTCGTGGAAAACCGGACGCAGTGTATTCTACGTAAGTACACTTTACGTAAACTCATTTTCACATATTACTGTAACTTTGTCATAGTGCCATACGCCACCACGTTAAAAGCTCCTCGAGTATGTTTTAACCTGCGTTCAGAGGGGTTATATGTCAGATCTGACCTATTTCATATTCTTGCTTGATCCAAGTTAGATTCAGAGGCTATATTTGGGGATCCACGATGCAATAGACATTTTAAACTATAAACAAATATTTTGAATCGTTTCCTTTTGGAATTGTGTTGGCATTATTCAAGATCCAGGTGTATCTGAGGGATGAGATTATGAAGCAGGATACGTTATAATTGTCTTGTCAGGCTTGCCATCGCGTCCATCAAGATCAGTGAAGAACAAAAGTTATGTATATTGTAAGAAAACACTTCACCGCCTTGAATGTGAGCATTTAACACACACTTTGCAAGACAAACTGACCTATGATTTCGGGCAATTATATCGAGACAATGTTTGTTGTGTTTTCCAGGGAGTATTAACGACAGTTGCAGTGTGGATACGGACTGCTCGGACTCAGTGGACAACAGCACCTGTGCTAGAGACTTTTGTGAGTGTGAGTCGGGCTTCCACCCCGCGGACACACTGGATGTCTGTACTCTGAGTAAGTCCAACTCCGTATCCCTATACCTTCTCCAGTCCTTCAACGACCAGTAATAAACGTTTCCTTGCTATACGCCACTGCTGTAGTACTCCTGGCATCCCTTTTCAAACTTTTCCTGTTCTGTTTTAGAACTTTCGTCAATGTGTCCTTTTTACTTTTCTTTGTGTTGTGGTTTGCGTAGAGTAAATTCTGAGCTCCTATATTCCTCGGTGTTTTAGGAAAGATCGGAGATTCTACGTGTTCCGTCGATTCGGACTGCTCTGATGCCGTCGACAACAGCAAGTGTTCAAAAGGGACGTGCGCTTGTTTGTCTGGCTTCATAGTCGATCAAGGGAACACCACGTGTACCTTACGTCGTCTTGGCGACACCTGCTCCTTGTTCTCAGACTGTCTTGACGCCATTGGGAACAGCACGTGCGGTGAAGGGACGTGCATGTGTTCCTCTGGCTACTACTCGGAGAGGAATGAATCCTTGTGTCTCCTCAGGACTATTGGACGGGGTGAATGTGCCTCAGTAGAGGATTGCACCTCGGCTGTATTGAACAGCACTTGTCTGCTAGACGTGTGTCAGTGCATTAGTGGGTATCAATCCAGCTTGTACGGGGACACCTGCTCCCGGCGTAAAGTAGGCGATGGGCAGTGTACGAACAACACCGACTGTACGGACTCTATTATAGACAGTACCTGTGACAACGGTACCTGCCTGTGTAAGCCGGGCTATCACCCCGAGGACAGTCTGCTGGAGTGTACGAGGAGGCGCATTGGGGATCCCACGTGTTCGGAGAACGCAGACTGCTACAACGCGGTGCCATCAAGCAGCTGTTTTGTGGGAACCTGCTTATGTGACTACGGCTTCTACGAGGCCGAGAATGGAACAGTTTGCGTTTCGCGGTTTATAGGGAACTTATGCGAAAAGGAGATAGATTGTGCGTCTGTTATAGACAATAGTAATTGCACCAACGGGCTTTGCATGTGCCTATCAGGATTCGCGGAGACAGATGACTTTACTCGGTGTATCAAGAGACGAATCGGCGATGAGACATGCGTGATAGAATCCGACTGCTCAGACGCTGTTAACAATTCGTTTTGTCATAATTATACATGTCTGTGTGACTCGGGTTTTAAAGCCACTACCAATCTGACCAGGTGTGAATTACGACAGGTGAATGACCTCTGCATCTTTGATCCCGACTGTAGTGACGCTGTGGCGAATAGCAACTGCACCGATGGCAGATGTGCCTGCAACACCGGGTATCAAGTCACCCTTAACTACACCGCCTGTGAGCTACGTGTTATAGGGGACGAGTGTGAGCTGGACTCAGACTGTAACGATGCAGTCACCTTCAGCAACTGCACCGAATCGCGTTGTGTCTGTGATTCAGGGTACAAAATCACTAACAACAGCACGTCATGCGAGTTGCGAAAACTCGGTGACAATTGCACCATAAACTCAGACTGTTACGACTCCATGTTGAACAGTAACTGCACTTTCGATATGTGTTCGTGTGATTCCGGATATATGGCGAATTCAGCCGAAGATGGCTGCGACAGGAGGAAGATCTCCGATGTGTGCAGTCTGAACACTGACTGTATCGATGCTGTGGAGAACAGCAACTGTACGTTTGGTGTATGCCACTGTAACTCGGGATACGCCGCAAAGGATGACAACACCACATGCAGGTTACGTAGGATCGGGTTGGATCAATGCGCTCTGGACAGTGACTGCTCAGACGCTGTAGAGAACAGTAACTGTTCATCACGAATATGTCAGTGTAACTCCGGGTTCAACTCAGAGGTCAACGCAACACAATGTATCTTGAGACGAATCGGGGACCCCTCGTGTTCCATTGACAGTGACTGTTACGATGCTGTTAACAACAGCAACTGTACTCAGGGAACCTGCCTATGTGACTCAGGCTTTCAGGCGGTTGACAATGGAACGGATTGCCAACTTCGTAAGTTACCTACAAAGCATGGCCTTGCCTCAGCCTTACACAGTTTTCATCTAGTTTTTAAATATTTTGTGAAGGCATAATTATTCTTTTATTTGTTATTCCGTTCAACTTACCTGTAGATTATTTTTATACTACCCCCTGGCATGACATATAACCCCGCTTTCTTTCAGTAAGAACGTGTATGCTACCTGTATGCCTTGTTAACAATTATATATCTGTCCATGACCTCTTAGTTATATCTGTGGATGTTGTGTTGTAGGTAGAATTGGTGTATCGTCCTGCAGCTTGGATTCGGACTGTCGAGACGGTGTGAGCAACAGTCAGTGCATGAATGGGACCTGTGCATGTTTGTCAGGATTCATTGTCCATAACAGAAACTCTTCTTGTCGACTTCGTGTCCTTGAAGACCCCTGTGACTTAGATAGTGATTGTGGTGACTCCATGAATAACAGTTTATGCAGGGAACACGCATGCGCATGTGAACTGGGATATTTTGAGGACAGAAATGACACAATCTGCACGAGACGAACTGTAGGCTATGGGGCATGCACAGACAGCGATGACTGTAGTTCTGTAATATCATACAGCCACTGTACCAATAGAACATGTTCATGCTTACCTGGTTATAAACCCAACATTCCGGGTGACAATTGTTCGCGAATTGCGATTGGAGATGACATTTGTGAAGTTAGTGATGACTGTCTGACTTCAGTTGCTAACAGCTATTGTTTGAATGGTACATGTTTATGCATCGATGGTTATTTGGAAAGTAATGATTTACTGTTCTGTACAAGGCGGCGTCTTGGGTATCCTTGTTTAAAGCAGCCAGATTGCGTTTCTGTAATCACCGACAGTGTGTGCAGCGCCAAGGAATGTCAGTGCCAGACAGGGTTTTATGGGGACATAAATGGGACGACATGCGTAAAACACACTGTGGGAAGTTCCTGCTATGATTCCAGCAATTGCCAAGCGGCGATAAACAATAGTAACTGTACTTCCGGTCTGTGCGAATGCTTTTCCGGTTTCCAGCCTATGGACAACTTGACCACGTGTTCAAAGCGTAAGTTAGGCGATAGTTGTAAGGAACATTCTGACTGCGCTAGTGTTATGAATTATGCAACGTGTCATAATGACACCTGTGTTTGTCAGTCGGGGTTCAAACCTAAGCCAAACCTCACGGGTTGTTTACTACGGCAGATATCAGATTACTGTGATACGGCCGATGATTGCGTTGACGCCATAGTAAACAGCACGTGTGTATTGGGGCAATGTGAGTGTGATTTGGGGTTTAGCGTGACGAGTAACTTAACAGAATGCCAATTAAGACGTCTGGGCAACCATAGTTGTGACAGTAATTTGGACTGCAGTAGTGCTATAGCCCATAGCAATTGTTCAAATGGAGTTTGTCTTTGTGACTCTGGGTACAATGGCATCCTTAACGGGACCGTCTGTAAATTACGATTAATAGGTGACGATACTTGTGTCCTGGACTCCGACTGTAGTGACGCCGTGACATATAGCCATTGTTCAGCAGGGACCTGCTTGTGCAATTCAGGCTACATGACTGGCCCAGACAAAACATCTTGCAACAGGCGTCAGATTATGGACAGCTGTGCCAATCATTCCGACTGCAGTGATGCCGTTTTAAACAGCATTTGCTTTGAAGGGTACTGCATTTGCGAATCTGGTTTTCACTTGCTCTACAACGGTTCATTGTGCAAGAGGAGGCGCATTGGAGACAAAACGTGTATTTTAAACCAGGATTGTGCAGGCGCTGTTTCCAACAGTAAATGTTATAACGGAACATGCCTTTGTAACTCTGGATACAATGCTGAGGAGAATGGAACAGTATGCCAAAGAAGGCGTGTTGGAGACAGTACTTGTACTTTGGACACGGATTGTTCTGACGCTGTTCTCCAGAGTGGGTGTTATAACGGAACATGTCTTTGTAACTCTGGATATCACGTTAAGAAGAATGGAACAGAATGCCAAAGAAGGCGTGTTGGAGACAATACATGTACTTTGAACACGGATTGTTCTGACGCTGTTCTCCAGAGCGGATGTTATAACGGAACATGTCTTTGTAACTCCGGATACAATGTTGAGGAGAATGGAACAGTATGCCAAAGAAGGCGTGTTGGAGATAACACGTGTATATTGAACACTGATTGTGCTGACGCTGTTCTCAACAGTATATGTTATAACGGAACATGTCTTTGTAACTCTGGATATCACGTTAAGAAGAATGGAACAGAATGCCAAAGAAGACGCGTTGGAGACAATACATGTACTTTGAACACGGATTGTTCTGACGCTGTTCTCCAGAGCGGATGTTATAACGGAACATGTCTTTGTAACTCCGGATACAATGTTGAGGAGAATGGAACAGTATGCCAAAGAAGGCGTGTTGGAGACAATACATGTACTTTGAACACGGATTGTTCTGACGCTGTTGTCAACAGCAGATGTTATAACGGAACATGCCTTTGTAACTCTGGATACAATGTTGAGGAAAATGGAACGTTGTGCCACAGAAGACGCGTTGGAGACAAGTGTGCATTGAACATTGATTGTTCTGACGCTGTTGTCAACAGTAGATGCTATAACGGGACATGCCTATGTATTTTGGGGTATATGCTCTACGGTGGCGGAACAATTTGCCTGAAACGACGTATTGGTGACTTGACATGTAACTCTGACTTGGACTGTTATGCGTCTGTTAGAAACAGTAGCTGTATGGACGGTGAATGTATGTGTGACTCAGGTTACTTTGCCGTAAAGAACAGAACAGAATGTCAACATCGTAAGTTGGACATGGTAAACTTATTGAAGACTTAACTGCATATTTGTTCCTCGTTTAGATAACTCTGTTACAAGATCCACCAATATTTCATAAGTTCTGAGGGTCGTTGATACTCTCACATGGCACGTCTAATGTGCTGTTTGTCAACTAGTACCACTTAATTTGTCCTTACTTCAGTCGTTGTCTTGTCGATTATTAGTCACCCGAAGTTTGTAAAGCTTATCGTGGGCAAAACTTTCTGAGTTATTTACCCCACGCTACACATAGCAAATCTTTCTTCAGTAGCCTCTAACATCGCATTTAAGACTATACTATGTTGTTCGGCATAATATGAATTGTATTTATTCGTTTTCATGTCTGCTTTTTGTTTAATTCAGGAATCATTGGCGATGAATGCACTGTGGACACTGACTGTAGGGATGCGATTCCCTTCAGCAATTGCTCAATGGATACCTGTTTTTGTGATGACGGGTATGAAGAGTTTGAAAACGGAACAATATGTATTCCAAGTAAGTCATGATGTTCTATGGTACATTGGCCTCCATGGTGACAGTGGCATGATAATCTACCCCCATAAACAGTACCAATGCTTTCATCATCAGTAAAGCCTTTTGAAAGTATCTGTATCTAATATAATTTACAACTTTGTCGTCTGTCAACATGATTCTTGTGGTGTGCATTATTAAGTAGTCGTGGTGTATTTTTGAATTTAGTTTCAAAAAAAGCATCACTGGGTCAACCGAATTTTCATAAGATATTGGTAAAGTATCACTTCATTTTGCATGACTTACAATCTAAGACTTTTAAAGATGTGTGCAAGGAGTCATAGGTAACCTTGTGTTTGTTTTATCATGTTAAAACGATGAATGGATCAACAAAATTTCGCAAAAGAACATTTACTTATGTTTCTGTCATATATTGTGATTTTTTCACGTGACTTAGCGCTGCCTTCAGTTGACTTTAATAATTTTATTGATTTATTTATTTGGCTTGATTTTACACGAATAGTTTTTGCAAGAATAGCTCACTCTGATGACATTGTCTGGGAAACTTAAGGAAACAAGTCTTCGTTTCCAACATGAAAAAATGTAAAACTGAAAACACGGCGAAAAAAATCCGTAGGTGTATTTAAACCCATTGGTCTATAGCTTCCTGACTTCAGTGAGTCGATGTCTCTCTAGAGTCGTGTTAGTGACGTAAAAAATTGCCAAGGCATGTAACTAGCGGCAACCACAAAGAACACCGGACTAGAACGTGCTAACGCGCTCGTGACGTACCGAATTAGCGAGGGCATGGAACTGAGAATGAATGCATGGCGCATGAACTATAACGGCAACGCCATAGAGAACAGTCCTCTCATACCCGCGAGCGTGTGTCCCCTCGGGTTGCCAATGATTGCATGAACTAATGGCAAGCTTGAAGATGTACAGCTTGAGCAAGGTATGATACTGAACATTACCCATATGCATGTAAAGTACGTGTGAACACTTTTATATAATGTATGAAATGTAAACAAATTATATTTAACCAAGTGGATAGTTTTGGTGAATTCCTATGTATTGTATCTTAAACATCCGCTCTGTCGCTCGGGGACAACTTCAATATAACAGTAAAAATATATATAAAATATATATATAAAAAATATATATACACAAATATTAAGTGAATGCTCTACTTTTGGGCGTAAACACCATACTTTTACCTTTTGTTTCACCTTTCAGTTCCCAAGTTTGTAGATGACTTGTGTTTTTACCCCAGCCAATGTGATGCCATCAATTCGACCAGTTTCTGTAACCCCACCACAGCCAGATGTGACTGTCCAGTTGGTTACTTTACATTCCATGATCGGACAAGATGCGAGATATGTACGTGAGTTGTTCCTGTCTTACTTGGTTATGTAGATCTTTCTGCAAATATATATTGTCTTACTTTTATCTGCTTCAGCGTATTTTTGTCAGGCGTGATCATTGGGCTTGTGTGTCTTAAATATATATATATATATTTTTAAGCTTTGGCTAAATTAGAACTTACCACGTGATATGTTCTTATTTTGCCACAAACTTGTAGCGAAGAATTTTTAACATGAAGTTTTTTAATCGTCCCCCATCGAAATTGAATTGCATCCGCTTATAATGTATTGTAACCACTTATCATGCATTGTAACTAGACACAAGCATTCAGCATAGACAAACTCACGCAACAAACTCATCTTGGAAAACTGTTTATGTAGATCGTAATAAGTTGAAATTCAGTGGTCAGAACCAATGGTGTACATTTCAGGTTATCAGTGGAGGAGGAATTTTTTATTTGATGAATTAGGAGCTCAGCCCAGGCCTGTCTTGCATGTAATATAAACAATTTAGAAAAATCTATTACCACTAATCCTTACTGAACTTGTCCTCCAGTGCCGCGGGCATTAGGAGACTTTTGTGGAGCGGACGAGCAGTGCTTATCGGTCGTGAAGGACACCTTCTGCAGCTGGAGCTTCCGGTGTAGTTGTCAGTGGATGTTCTTTCCGGAATCCACCGGAAGTCGATGTATTCCATGTGAGTAGCAGTGCATTTACTGACCGGTGGGTAACGGTCCCTTGATAGAACCGTCTTATTTGTGCCACAGGGGAAGCATGCAATAACCACCTTAAATTAGCCTACAACGTGAAGGATGGGGAATGGTTATGGCATTAACTCATTCTGGCAGTATTTGGGCCATATCAATCGTGGTGAAACCAGACATAGAAGAAGTGTGCAGTGTAATATTCAATAAATATGTTTCTAAAAACTTAAACTAGTTTTTAATCCTGTAAGTTATGACAATGGGTAAAAGGTCAGAGCGTATAAAACTCTGTGTGCGTGGACCTTAGATATTCATGGCGTTTGGGTCAAATGTTAACACAACGTGCCGGTGCGAGTTATGTGATAACATATGGCGTTTTTTGTTTATTTATTGTTTCAAAACCTGCCGAACATGACCAAATGTAGATGTCTCAGCTTCTTTCATTGTTTTATGCTACGTGATGTCAGCTAACAGTGTTACCTCCATTTTCAGATCCACAAACTGTGGGCGAGCCCTGTGCTACACAACATCAGTGTTTCCTCATTCCAAACAGTCACTGTTACCGTGGCAATTGCACGTGCCTCTACGGTTACAAAGAAAACATCGACAGTTCTACATGTGTGGAAAGTAAGGTTCTTTTAGAAAATAACATGAAAGTTACATGTTGACGTTTGTTAAGACTTTTCTACGCCTCAGATTGTGATGCAAGCCAAATAAACCAGCACATCTAGCCGGACTTTGAGATACATTTAAGTGTAAACCATAAAGGGGCATTCCAAAACAATCTGAAACACCAATTCTCGAAGGCATATGTAAGATATAATTTATAAATAGTAAATAAAGTTTGTAACATGTATAGACAAAAGCAATCGATGATGCAGGGAAGTACCGGTAGTTGATATACTAGGCATGACATTCAATTCAAAATTTTCTAATCCCAGTTCGTGAAGAATTTTCAGGTGGAACACAAATACAGGTATATCCCTGCTGATTTGATTGCAACTGCTTAAAACACATTGTTAATGTAATAAGGATGAATGTTTACACACCTTCTAAGCCCGTGTTAAGCTGAGCAGATACTTTTCACTTTTAACTTGACTAACAAAAGTGTTTTCTACTGTTTAATTGCTGTCAACTATTTTTTGTTTTCGAATTTTGCAGGATCTCACTTACCCCCATACATTCCACCCAAGGTCCATCGACCGCCCACATGTGACGCCGTATACGATATCGGTTGTACAAAACAATACGCCAACACCTCGTGTGTACGAAATGGCACCGACATTGGTACATGTCAATGCATTCCAGGATACTCTTATAACATGTCGAAGACAGGAAACGATTGCTTTGGTATGTTAACGGCAAAATTAAGGGGACACAACTCTCATGGTTTATTGTGCAACTTCGCTGACCTGATGCAACATTCTTTCGTCCTTTTATGGAGAAGCCCTAGTAATTCACTGCATGCTCATTAACTCTTTCTTTATTTAACCAAATAATAACTCCACATTATCAAGACAGTTTCCATGTGTAGAAAAACGGGAAAACTTTTCTATCCTACTATGTTTATACTGGTACCTGAAATCTCGACTTTCAATGTTATTCATAGGACTACTTCGGAAATATTTGAGTATTTATTCTGTATTTCTTGCTTGTTTCAGCGGCGAAGGCGTATGTTGTCAGCTTTAACCTGTCGGCTATAGCTGGTATTTACGAGTACCTAGGCCGGGAGGACATCCCTCTTGTAGAGAAGCCCACGGACTACGGCTACTGGCAGCTGCTGGATAGACTGGCCGTGGCAGGGGTACGGCTTCCACGACATCTTTTCTTTGTTTTATGATAACCGAATTTCATCAGTAGAAAACCATCCAAATTTAAAATTTCGTTTTTGGGTTTACAGCCAAGGCAGGCTAGCCATTCATTACCGTCATTTCAGGGCCCAATAGTCGTTATATACCCTGGCCTATAACAATACATACCTACTGTGGATTTTCCAAAAACACATGGCTACACGTCTCACGTAGTTATATCTATAAGACCAGACAAATCGCGGCATAATAACATGCTAAAGAAACTACGCTTCAGATTTCAAGAGAAGACATTGCCATTCACGCGAAGAGGAAATACAATACAATTTGTTCCTTTGATTAACGTTTTACGCCGTACTCAACAATATTTCACTGATGCGACGGCGGCCAGCATTATGGAAGGAGGAAACCAGGCAGGGACCGGGGCGAAATCCACGACCGTCCGCAGGTTGCTGACAGACCTGCCCTCATACGACTTGAGAGAAAGCCAGGATTTACAGTAAAATGTTGTTCGTCTGAGAACATAGTCACTATGAAGTAACTTGGCGTATCATTCGTCCCCGCCAGTTAGGCCACACTTACCTGAACTCCAGTGTGCAGCACCTGTACCTGTATAGTCGTGTCATAGACTTCAGCTGGGTGGAGGCGGGTCTCCAGGTGTCCGCGGTTGTCTACCTCACGCCACAGTGGGACTACGACCATAGACATCTGCGAACAGAGCTGTTACGGTACCTAAAAAGGTAAACTTCTCATTGAGAATGTTTGCGGTTTCTGTTTACTCGTTACATTGGTGTCTTTACATATTGCTGCTGATGTACTGAATACAAGACTACATGCAACATAGGGAGTGAAAACAAAGCATCTACGCCATTGTGATAGTCGACAAATGGCCCTGTGCCACCAGTGTAACATGACCTCTTGTCTGTTTAATTCAGGTAGGGTTTTGTTCTAGCTGTTCCTATAAAGGTATAAATTGAAGCAACTTACATCCCCCCTCCTGCACCATAGCTTAAGCAGAATGAGGTAAAAAAAAGTGTAGTTGAGTTATTGCAATTTATTGGACGTCACTGATGTGGAATTATTCAAAATGTTGTGTACCTGAATATTAAACGTCCAGATAAGCAAAGGACCATGTCAGGTTTATGGGTGGAACAGACTTGACAGAGCAGGGTAGAGTTCATCGTCCTTCACCAGTCATCTGGCTGACGACGAGACAAAGCTACAGCGTATCCTGTTAGATCAGGATTGGAGGTGTATAGTAACCTCACTGCCCAATAGTCGGTCGTCTTCGGAGAGACTGGCACTTAACAAACTGAGCCATCAAACACTACCACCCCTCCACACCCCCACTCCAACCCCCTCAACCTTTATCGACCAGGTAGTTGTTGTAGGAAGATATATACCACACACGTAAGGCTTGCTACATAACGATCATGCAATGAGAACGTTCGTGTAAAATCTACTGAACTTTACAATGTAGGACTGTCATATGATCGATCTTATCGACTGTCTTATGACGATCATAAAAAGCAAAAGAGAGTTGGACGCACTCTCTTAACATGTACCGTGTACATTTTACAGGACAGATAACGAGCTAGGGACGTCACGATTGAAGGTTGCCACGCCCATTGAAGACCACGTGGTTTCTGATGGTATTGTTACCCCCTAAGAACATGTATTTACTCCAATGGATACCATACACAATATATACTTTTAATAAATCATAATCGCCAAACGATCTGTATGTTGCCAATGCTCTTGGTTAATCTATAACTTTGTTGTATACAACAGTATAAGTTTCTTATATTGTGTAATTATTTTTGTACAACTACACATTGATGCATGATTTGACTCTGTGTTATAAATAAGAACTTTGGCAAGGTTCCGTCTTGAACTCATTAAATTACTCCAGCCTTTTAAACCGAATTTGAAGTTGGGAGGGTCATGCACTATGTAAACCGTTTTCATTAAACGTTTCAATTCTCTATGTTTATTGATCCTTCTGTATTATTAACCAGATTTAGACGAATGTTCGACCTCAGGGTTCCACGACTGCCATCACCGGGCCTATTGTATAAATATCCTTGGATCCTTCCTCTGTGTCTGTCACCAAGATGCCGATGACGTGTCAACCAATAGAAGGAACCGTTCGGGGCGAGAGTGTGTGGGTAAGGCGAGGAAAGGCATGCGGACAGCTTCGGACGAAACGAAAACCACTTGACCTAATGCCGTGTCGTCAGTCAGCAGAAGGCGCCAAGTGTACGGAGTTCCTGTTGGAATGCGGCAACTAAACTTAGGACGAGACCACTTGCTTTCGAATTCAACTTAGTTATCTGGTCTGATAAATTTCATAGATTTCTATTTGATCTGTCTGGAAGCCCTTCACCTGCACACACAAATGATTTAGTGGCGCTTAAAGCCGCTTCGTGCTGAACGGGGCTGATTCCACAAATCTGGTTTTGACTACAACCATAATTTAAACCGTCATTTAAATGCTTATAAAGACATTATGGGGGGATTAAAATATGCACCACGTGACAAGTATTGTGTTGGGAAAAGTCGACAGTTTCCTCCTACCATAATGATGGCCATCATCGTATAAGTGAAGCATTCTGGAGAAGTGCGCAAAGTAAGAATCAAATCAAATAAATGTATTGTAATTCCTTTTCACATGGGTGTCGATGTCTTCTCTTTGAAATTTGAGGCATAATTTCTTTCGCATACATTTATTCCGTGATTTGTCCAGTCATTTGAAGTTTTGGCTGCTGTGTAGAATGGCTTTGTGGAATCGGCCGTGAGTGTTGTAAATATACTGGGAAGTCATTTATGGTAAATGTATGGTTTCTGATTCCGAATGCGCAGAAGGGTGTGACAACCCATCGTGCTCGGTTTGGTTGGCGGGGGTGGACGTATTCCCGTTTACTGATTATTGTTTACGAAAACTGACCCAAAACACTGACCCAGAAGTCCACATCGATGATGCAGCCTGGAGTTCTGTTTCATATCTAGACCTGATTTCAGAGCAAACTAATTACGTATTGGACTTATCCCTGTGTGCCCGTTTTATCCACCAATTGTAATTTACTGTCACTTCTCGGAAGGGGGGGGGGGGCATGGGCGCCTGGTGATTGTGGTCGACGAATCACGTCCTCGGAGGAAGGTACGCCAGACGTAAAGAAGGATGGATTGAGCTTTAATGTAGGTCAAGTCATACCACCAAGCCGTCGTTAACGTGAGAATATTCCAGAGAAGGCGCCTTCCGATCAGGAATTGTCTCCTTATAAAGCGCGAACCTGTGTGAGATGTAACATCACGCAGCTTCTCGTGTTGTGGTTGGTTGAAATCTGACATCCCAGACCTCTCCCTTATATGACAAGAAACCGATGTGTCTGCATTAGTTGTGTATACATGCCTCATGTGTAGGCCTAAATAAACGTTATTAACACAAATCATATGCTTTCTTTGGCGTTTTTGTGCACATTTTGACTGATTAATGATTCATGCCATTCATAGGACAGGTGCGCCAGTAGCCCATCGATGCGAATATGAGCATAAGTATAGAACATGATGCAATTATGACGCGAAATAATAACTTAGATATTGAACTGAAAAAGATAAGTAAATAAATAAATGATAAGACAGCGGCACGAATCGGTTGACTCAGAAAAAGATAAGTAAATAAATAAATGATAAGACAGCGGCACGAATCGGTTGACTCAGTTGATTCTTTACTCTCCATAAATTATGTAATTATACTTAACTATTATAGGTTAATTAATTTTATTCCTGTAACCTGTGTAATTTGTAATGTTCATGTACCTTTTATAACCGGTTTAAAACTTGTAATTTTGTAGACAAGAAGCCGATTACAGTGTACTCATTTTCTGGGTAAGTTTTTTTGGTATACACATCTCTGTATATTTACGCACTGAGGAAAGATTAAAATGAGAATAAGATTCAAATGGAGTAAAGATTGTTTTGAGGCATACAGAGATAGAACTTTATTGCGTTGCGCTAACTGAACCATAGGCATAGCGAAAGTAATTTTTCTTCATTTTAAAAGCTTTGTATATAAACTTCGATAATCTCTTAACAATATCCACACTGTTACAAGTCATTAACTCAATAAACTTTTGAACATTAGAATATATGTAAAACTATGTATCTATATACTTTTTCAGAGGACAAATCAATTGTAAATTATATTTATCTTCGATTGCTATCCAGTTATACTACATTTCCTTTCTTCAAAGGGTACTTTGGTTTATCTCATCTACCTACTTCAACCATTAGCCTGTGCGAACAGGCATGTAGAAGGTCAATTCATTGTATGTGGTCAAGCTATCGTTAATCTCTTGCATATTCATGAGTCTGGTCTTTTCGTCTTTTCTCTGCCTTCATGGACCACCATTTTCTCTGTAAGAAAAGAGTGACTGTCATTGTGACGTGTGTATTTCATACTTCCAGATGCTCCAGTGAAGACTGCAGAACTCAGTGGGAATGTAAGTGTAAGCTTTCAGAAATATGCCAATTGTCATTGTCCGTTATTGATGGCTGGTTATATGACATCAAGTTGATTTTTTTATCTACCACTGTATTTTTCATAGTATAGAACAGTTTTTTTGGCAGTTGAAATAAGAATTTTTTGTTCCAGACTCGAGATGCATTGCGTCGAATTAGAATGGGCCATTTTGTTTTCAGAGTTTGTTACATAGTTTTGAATAATACTTCTCTACCGTGCGATCAGAGTAAGTTTTTAGTCTTAGAATGTCGCTGAATCTCTATATAGTGAAGTGTGTTAAAGTGGTTTTGAGGCGTTTAGTTTAGTGTAGCCTAGTTTATTGAATCATCCTCATGAAGATCACAGCCTAGACAAGAGATGATAATCTCTATGTGTAAACAAATTAGATGATATAAGAAGGAATAATAGCATGCGTATAATCGCCTAACTAAAGACACACGCGGACGATATCCTATAGACACAAAATTTTCAGATCATTGCATGATATGAAAGTAAAAGTCCATGTGTCAGAAAGCAGAAAAAATCTCATGCATTTGATTACACTTAATAATAAATAAACTGCCTTAACAGGCCCCGAAAACTGCCCAGTTTGCATTATAGGTGAAGATGTTCTGCTGCACGTTTTATGGCTAAGTTTGTTTGGCACTATTATATACTGAGTAGTTCAGAGTATTATTTATATATATTTTATATATTTATATATATATTTATATTTATATATTTATATATATGCTGTTCTATAGCCTGTATTCAGTTAACCACCTTTATTTATTTTTGTGTTTACGCTGGCATACGGATCTCACGTTATCGTGACCAATCTTGTCAGGTATCACAGGCTGTGAAAATAGTGTGACATGGAACCATGTGCAGCCACAAACCTCAAACTATGTACATCGTTCAAAAGACGGCACGCCTTAGCAGTTATCATAAGACCTGATAACTTGGAGGGAACTGTGGCGCTGAACTTTTCTGTTAATATCAGAAGTGTCTGATAAGGGAATAAATTAATGCTTGATTGTCCGTTTATTATTGTTGCTATTACAGATGTTGGCTTGACCTGCGCACTTCTGGCTTTATTACTCATGTCCACCATTTTCTTTGAAGTCTGTTGGAAGAGAGAAGAATCGTTCGAAATTAGCAGGTCTGTAACAATAAATACCCAAACCATGCAACTGTCTGTCGATAATAAAATCATGTTCAAAGAAAACCACATAGCCGTACCATTGAAATAGCTTGTTATATGCAAATAAGATCATCATTTTGTTTAAATCTGTAGCGCAACAGCCCCGTGAGTAGCCTAATGCGCGGACAAATATTAATTTCTTCAAATTTGTTCAAAATGTATAAAATTTGTGGGTATTTGACCGCTTTACAAACCTCTGATCCGCAAATACGTCAAACCCCTGGATGCAGTGAGCAAGTTTGTGGTTGTTCGGAAGTCTGTACCGGAAGTGTTCTAAACACGGCAGCTCTGACCACTGACCTGACATGACCTAGATATCGAAAAAAAAAAGATGTGTACCTTAAGTCAGGGTCAAGTGTTTGCAGTAATTAACTTCCACACATTTGTAGACAGCACGTAATTTTGTTTACGGTGTGCACAACACCGACTTACTTTATGTGACTCAATCATGAACTCTTCATTCACAGAGAGATGTACATGAGTTTTAGCCGGAGTACGACGCCATCAAGTTCCGGTCCGGGTATGGACGGTCACGCCCCCAAATGCAGCGACAAACCTCCCCCGGCTGCACGAGGGAAACAGCCCGGTAACCATAGTGTCACGCGGGAACCTGGCACCGGGTCCCGGGACAATGAGATGAGCCAGGTGGCTGATCATGGTAAATATGTGCTAAGTACAGACATGCTTGTTCGGTAATCCTCTTCTGTCGAAATTTCAAAACGTTCGGTAATTGGTATGCGCCTGTGAATGACGTACTTCTGATGTCTTTTCCGCGACTTATCCAGATAAATACCCTGTCTTCATGATTCGTTTACTAATGTTTAATTCCATCCTTAATTGCTTGATCTTTTGTGGTAAATGCCCCCATTAATTAAAATTGTTTTATTTGGACTCATATTTGTTAGTCTACCCAGTTGTTTTTCCGTTTCAGATGGACTTGTTATAAAAGACACGTCAATATTTAACATGGCGGATAGCAGTGGAGGGCACGACAACAGTGCTGTAGTCAACGATGATTAATGCTGTGGTGGGGGTAGGGGGATGGACGTTTGGGTTTTGGTTGTAAAAGTTAAAGGGTTGTAAGGATTAACTTACCTACCAAATGGGTCGGAAATAGCAAATATCTGAGCGGAGAAATTCTTAGATATAGGGAAACCCGTTGAATTGTATTGCCTATAGTCTGAAGTGGTTTGGAGTTGGGAGGAGATCCTTTGTGGTAGGACTGTGTTACCGTGAACAGAAAGCATGCCTGGAGGTGAAGACATGAACACGGCTCAGAGAACATGTCAGTATATATCAGCTTTGGGACGTCTTTATGGAAACAGTAGATTTAGTCGGTACATGTATCCAACTGATGAAGTGTACAAGCCGCGGAGCTTTCGGTACTCAATCCTTTATCCTCATCCTCACATCTTTTCTGTCTTCACATGGACCTAAACCGGGAAATTCAGAGGCCGATTCTAAGTTCGTGTTGGTCAAATATACCTCTCTCTTGTCGGCCTTAGACATCAGAGGAGAGATCGGACAAAATCTGTGAAGACCGTGATCCAAAAATATCCCAAAGGTCACTTAGTTTTATCCATTGATAGTTGTATGGTTGGTTGCACCTACTGGTGTGATCTGTCTTGATGAAGAGACCAAATTCAGTGTGTATATACAGATAACTATGTTTGCAAAGTTGCCAGAACACTAGATGCTCATTTATCAAATTATGTTCACCTGTTGCAGTCGTCATTACAATGGACAAAGGAAATCAAAAGGCTGTGAACAAATATTCGGAGAGATAGCGACCAATTTCAGCGTGTACACCAATTTTTTTATTATTAAGTTAAACGAGGTTATGCTGAGGTCAATAGTTTTCTTTTTTTTTTCCATTTCTCCTGATGCGGTATTTTATTACTTGCATGATGTCAGAAATGATGTGAAATGAACGGTAAGGCAAATGTTCATAAAAGAACGAGTGAATACAGCATGGTGGATGGTTTTATTCATACAAATGAATATGTTATATATGAACCTATTTATTCTGCAGACTGGTCAGTCGATATTAACACACGCATCTTGTACCACAGGACATGAATGGATCTCTTCCTCTAAGAGGGGTGAGAACTCAAAGGTTACGGTATATCAGTGCACACGTACTTACTGTATACTTGCCATATTGTGTTTATTATCACTTACATACTCAAATGGACCAATGCGTTTTGATCGAAAGTTTAACTGTTATACCATTAATGATAGGTGTAAACTGTGCTTAAGTGTAACATGTAAAATGTTTAACAGCCGAATTAACTGTAAAAAATTAAGTATGTCCTTTTTTTTCTGTGGGCTATGAAATCTGCTAACTCTGTTGTAATGTTAATGTGAATGTTAATGCACAGTTTGAACAATGTATTCTGCTGATTCAGAAAAACAGTGTGAAAATATACTCTCCCTAAAAAAGAAACGCATAGTTAACACCTATTCTGACACCAACGTCCACAATGAATGTTCACTTGTGACCCGGTGTCATGGCTGAATGAGATTTCGCTGCTTGCTTCATGATAACAGACATTCTGACATTTAATTGTATAACGTGGCTGAAAATTACAGCGTATTAAATTAATTATCCACAAATTGCTAAATCTACTAAATTGCTTTCTTGGCACTGTATATGAAATTAATCATTTGACGGAAACGCAATAGTATTTTGTTTCAGACACATTTTGCTCTGGCCTTCACTGTTACTTTGAAAGCGATGTATCTTTCTGTAACGGGACAATCAAGGCGTTCTCGTTTGTGTATGTGCTCTACAAGTGTTTTTATTTAGAATGATTAAATGTCCATAAATTTTGCTGAAGTAAAACATCCCTTTAAAATAAACGAATGCATATATTTCACATTGAATTGAGCTTCTGAATTTCTATTTTCTCTCTTGTCATTAGACCTGGTTATTAACCTTATTCAATGGGCTACGTGACCAAACTGGTGACAGAATCCGCAAAACGTGGCCAAGTAACAACTTGTGCGTAACTCCCAATCAAGGATAGGTCGAATACAGCTCACCTATAACCGGACCATGATCCTCCTCTAGCCGGATAAAGCTATCCGGCGCTTCCGTACAGTGTGGTCTTTTCCCATAAAGACATTTATATGACGCACGTTATTATACTTTATTACTTCTTTGGTGGCTTGTGTTGAACGTTGTTTGGAAATTGGTTTTGCGATTAGTGACCCAGAACGTCCGGTATTGTTGACGGCTTGTATACGAATGTCGGTTTAGAGGCCTCGATTGATGCGAATGGTGCATAAGGTCAACTAATGACGTAGACTTAGCAAGGATATGCATCGCACAGCGATGGCGGAGTAGTGAGAGCGTCAACCGTTACAGATCTCTACCCATCTACCTGTCCGCCGCCAGTGCCATGAAGCAAATGTGACAAACATGTACTTAGCTGACTGAGGAACACATCTGCATATAAATAAAAAAATAAAAATAAATAAATAAATTCTGCATTCTGGCTTAATTTGATTGTATCTATCATTAATTTGTTTCTTTTGAATGTTACTTAACCCCACACGATTAAAACTTGTTTGAAGGCCTGATTTTGATCAAGATTTTGGCAAATTTTCACGTGATAGCATTATTTGCAGAATGAATAGGTAAGATGCAAAAGTTGCGTTCAGGATTTGCTGTCTCAACTGAAGAGGGCTACGAATATTCTGAGCTGTTCATTTTACAGACTCTGGCGCCATCTTGTTTAGTTTTATGACAATAATACGAAATGCGTTCTTCTTTTGTTTAGCCTTCATGCAATATTTATTTATTCGGTTGTTGCTCGACGCAATTCACAACACATTTTCACTTAAATGATAACGTTTTTTGAGTGATGGGTGGTTATTGATGGGCTTTCCCACGCGTGACAATGTCTGTGTCAATATTATCATTGCTGTAAAATTGGGCTATTTTTCTGATACGGTAAGCCAGTTCATGAGAGAATCAGCTAATTACAGTCCTGATTTGTCCATTCACAGCAACACTTCGGGTCATCAAAATGATAAGTCACTTTTACAAGAAAATATGTGGGAAAATCAAATATCCCCAAACCTCACGGTAAATAAGACACGGGGTCATTAAGCCTAAACTCATTAATGTTCACAATCAGCGATGTCAGCTGTATCCGTTATATCTCTGTCATATCTTGAACAGCGACAAATAGTGATGGCTAAACGCCACGAACTGATACCAGGAGAATGTGATAACTACAGATGCCATAGGACAAGTGCTGTTAACAGGCCCAGTGAAACACAAAGAGGTATGTGTGCCGCGAGAAGGTGTATGGGGGTGTACTGGGGGTCGAGGGTCACTCCTGAACATTCCCCGTGAGTGGTCGACAGCGCTCCCGTTGTTTTCACTTCAGTCAATACATCATCTTCTAGAATGTGCCGATATAAATTCACCAACCACGACTTATCAAACTTTCTTATACTGCGTTAAACAACAGTAAGGTTTTAGAAAGCAAAGGTTTTAATATGAGGTATGTATCAGACAGTGTCCAGTGTTGACCTTGTACATTAATAACATCTTTATTGCATTCCTGCAAACTTATATACGATGTGTATAACCAACCAATTAGACGTCAGCATTTCGAATCGAGTTCTACTATTAGGCCTTCTATTAATCGTTAATGAACAATGTTAATTTCGTAACAATTAACAACAACTAATAAAATAATTTTGTTTTTATTTTATGTAGTTTAAATCACATCTTTGTTTTTGTTTTCTCTTGATAACTGTTATTTTGGGGCATCTCCCGTCCACTGTTCTCGCTATTAAATTAATTCTCGCTATTAAATTTAAGTTTAAGTTAAGTTTATTACCTTTTAAGAAAAGTATCTATGACAAGTTTGTTTACAGACAGGGTGGCAATAAAAGCTCAGCGCAATATTGGTTGTATCGGTGGGACTTATTATTGACTTATATTATTGACTACCTTGATATTCTTACCTAATACTTGCACAATAAACCACGTGCTGACCACGTGAGCTCAAGCCTGTGACGGCCGGGATGTTTTGCTGCCAGTGTATAGGATGCCATTAAACCTTATTTCCTATATATGGGAATAAAATGGTTATCTGAGAAAGCGGAAGTGATCAGTACACATGTGTGATTGGGTTTGGCAATGTGAACGTCACTGATCAGTCAAAGGGCCTGGCAAGGCAGAATACACAGGATGTTTTCTCAAGGAGAACATACAAAAGAAATGTGCTGTGTCATTCAGGCTAAGTAAATCACATTACACTGGATAACTTTACAGATTCGAATTATGTGGAAACATTTTCTTTCATTTCTGTGTGCATGTCCCTCTAAGAGAATACTTTCTTATTTTTGGAATTCAACGACTGGCCATAAGCATTTTTGCCCAACTTAAATAAGGCGTATGGATTATATAGGTGTATTTAGGCATAGCCGTTGAACATACAATTGAGGAACTTTCGGGAACAATCATGTGATAAATAATTTAGACAATTTAAAATGGGTGTGTGTGTAGGCTATAACGCCTTTTGTATTGCCCTGCAATGGAGATTGTTGCCCAATACGGTAGTCGTATTTTCGCTTACCCACTTCACATGAATTGATTCCGCAATAACCAATGAAATCCCATTCTCTGTGTATGATGTAAATGATATACGGGTAACAATGAAACAGAGGCGGAAATGACCAAGCATTCGAACTGAAGACGATGTTTAATTTCCGGTTACATTTTGTGGTCAGATTACAGTGTGTAAGGTGATATCACGGTACTCGGGCCTCTTAACCACACAGGGGCGGCGCGCCGGCTACAAAACTGGGCTGAGATGGCCCATGCCCAGCAGAGAGTGATGCGAGCTCTGTTAACTACGACCCAGGCACTTCACTTCAACGGAACACCCTCAGGCTCAGAACGGATGTCCTCTAGCTTACAGTCATCTAGCTGAGCAGCCAGCCAGTCGGCCTGTCACAGAGCGGGTCTCTCCAGCTCCTTCGCGTCATTAACCCAGTTCACTAGGAGTTTTACTTTACTTGCTTCCTCGGAAAACGGACCCATGGCGTCGTTACTACAAATTGTTGTTATCTTGGGTCTTATCTATAGCATCCAGTGTACCCGGTCATCTATTGAGGTAAGAATCCTCTGATGGAATCTCAATCTACTACAGGCTTAACACCGCAGTGAAAGACTGATTGGAAAAGTCGAAAAAGTTTAGGACACGTCGAACCTAGAAAGCAAAACAAGAGGGGCACTAAAACGACATCCATTGCAGAGTGGAACACGCAGTTTCTGGCTACTTTGCGAACCACATTTCACGCGATTTTTTCTCTCCCGCAAATAGTTTCGCGAAAGACGCCTGACGATACCTGCATGTTAATGGTGAATTTCCTAAATGGATTTGTAGTATTTCATGTGTTCAGAATCGTAACTGTGGTTAACATGGTTGGAATCTCTTCACATTATAGCCCACATATGTGCCCTAAGCCAAAGATAATGATAACGAATAATGATAACTAAGATAATGATAGCGGTAATGATACGTCAGTCACAACATACATCGCTATCAGAATCTATTATGGCATGCACTTGTGCTGTTAGTCAAATAGTACTCTAACACATCTTTAATGTGATGTTATTATGTAGGTAGACCTAAACAAAATGTATCATATGAATGATGGAGACAAACGCCCGGCATAACCCAGATAAATTAGAATTTTCCAAGGAAAAGGTTAGCCGTTTAAGTGCAATGTATGGGTAGGACCCTATACGCATAATAACTGATGTTGATTACTGTGTCCAAATGGTTGCGGCAAGAGAGCGGTGGCTTTATACAGTCAGCATAATTCCCTTATATAAATGTACCGCCTAATCCAGCATTTCCTTCAGGGGTGCAGTAAAGTGTAGACACAGTCTTCTGTATAGGGCAAGAGCTGGATTATAGACATATGGCCACAGTGACGTAATGTTACGATGGCGGCTCAGATAGGTAACAGAATTAACCCTCGGCACTCTGTAAACATATGTGCAGGCAATGTTTGTCATATGTCATATGTTTGTCAGGGAAGTATTCAGAAAGTCGAATTTATGTGTACAAAGTCTTAATTTTCTGGCCATACCTTTTTGAGTAATGGAACTAAAAAAAAAGAATTTTAGAAGACGACAGCAGGTCCCATCGAATGTAGACATTTAGACATTTCATACAGAGTAAAAGGAGTTACATTCTGTATTCAAAGGTTTTGGACATTTATTAGGTGCTCTAATGTACTAAAGATGAATGCTTATCCAGCCCGTATACAGCCCCGAATTGGGTACGACTATGACAGCTGTGAAACAGATCACCAGATCTCTTGAAGGATCTCTCTGTTTGATTTGCTGACACATCAGCCTTGGATGATGAGATCATAATGCTTTATTTAAGCCAAGTTTGATCATATTCGCTTACGGAAGAGAAGACCACAGTTTGGTGATAAAATTATATCGACCACTGAGGTCGTTCGGTACACGGAACCCTCGCATAGTCCCATCTGTGGAAGTAGTTTGAGCCGTGTTTTTGCGCATCGCTGTATAATGTCGTCGATGTCACCGTAATAGTCATTGGTTGATTTTTGTTTTAAACTTTTATCATGTTGACTTTGTGATCAAACGTATTCAAAATCTTCAAGCCAGTTTCATTACTGGCTTGGTAAGATTTCCCCTTCGGTGAATTCCCCTCGGAGTTTATTCGGGAAAAGGTCACGGGTTGTATTTATCCACGATTTCCGTCATGACGTCACTATAATAATGAGTGTATAGACATGGAAGGTCCTTGACGCTTGACCCTGCATGCTAAATGCCCAAACACTGGCCTATCGGCGTTTTTCTGATAGGGAAATGTATTTAAACAGTGCGTCACTGACATTTTATATCCCATAGTAGTGACGTTTAAACTATTAATGAAATACCATCGCCTACACGTAGTTTATTTGAGATATAATATAATATGTGTACAACAACCAACATGGGAAATAAGCTGAAACATATTAAGGCCTGCTTTCTGTATTCAATTTTCGCTCAAGCCTTCATTTGTAGGATTGGTATGTGTTGAACTTATCTTTGAAATATGGATTCCACTGTGTTACTTGAGTGAGCAGAGCCTTTTTTTCAACCATGCAGAACTTTATAAGGTGCAATACATGTGTGTTGTTTTATACATGTAAAGTTCAGTCTCAGGGACAGATTTCTGGCCAAAGTCAAAATTTAAAACCTCATCACAATACTTATATATTAGTTGTGGAAGTCGAAAATTTGTTTTTAAAGGAAGCTTTAGGAGGTGATCAAAATTTAATACGCTGAGGCCAATAATAACCTCTGAAATCTGATGCATGTTAAAATGGTTGATTTATAGATGGACGTGTTTTCTGGTGCAAGGATGTTTTCCAGCCATACTTGTGTATTACGGAAACAATTTTTAAATATTTTCATATTCTTATGATTTTAGTTCAAGGTACTACGAATTAATTTTACAGTTGGATAACTTATTCGTCATTGGCATTATCGTCCATTCAAGGAGTTTTTATTCCATGTTATTTCAGAATCGCCACCGGCAGAGACAGGCAGCCGCTCTCCGAGCTCGTGGCGAGGGAGAGAGCACAGACACATGCAGCGTAAGAGCCACTTGCACTGTATTACTCAGACCATCAAGGAGTCTTCAAAAATACGTAGCAAATAAAAGTTCATCTTCACCGTAACCCGTTTAGATCTTTTCACCTCTTTTATTTTTCATGTGCCTTTTTCGTCCCTATACTTTGAACTTTTTACCGGATAGATAGGCTCTAAATTAAGTAGGAGACAAAACAATGAAACTAAGTATCAGTCAGGTGAGGGACAACTAGTGTTTTTTAACCTTGATCTTGAACATCAGCCCACATTGTACTCTCCGGGGAAATCCTCATCCAAACTGGCCATCACGTCATCCCTAAGCTGTTGTTAAATATGCCCGGGTATTCGCCCCGGCCTGAGGGTTCGCACACCGACCTCCAACCCTCTCACCCTCTCCCGCTTTCTGTTGACAGTCAGTCCTGTGTCCTCACGGCACCCACTGTGTGAACAAGGAGATCCAGTGTCGCTATGAAGTTTGCCCCACCGTGGCCGTCTGCGAAGGTTTGTAACTGATCGTCCATTCTCTTAGATTTGCTGACCGATGCCCCTGGCGCGGCACAGTGGATCAGCGGATTAGATCAGTCCGGGGTCTAAGACCAGAACTAACTAACCTCTCCCGGTAGACCTTCATCTTTTGGCAGAGCAATGTCACCTTTGACACACGCCTTTCGGAACTTTCGCATCAAAAACGGAGCATTTCAAATGCTGTAAAGCTGATTTTAATTTTGGTTTAAATTGCATAAGATTACTTGTATATCCTAGAAACATGCGGATTGAACTTCTAACAATAAAGGAATGCATTCATAAGCTCATCGCCAAAAATGTAGTGTTATCAAAATATTGTCTATTTATGTATCCAGACGCTTTTGACTTGTATATTTTATCATATGTCTAATTTTTCTGTTAATTAGCTACGAAATCGTTCCCCAATTTCTGTGGCCAAGAAATGGACCCAGGGACGTGCGGGACCAGGTTAGACACTCACACTCAGGAGAGGTGGTTTTACAACAAGACGTCGGCCCAGTGTCAGTCCTTCCAGTACAGCGGCTGTGGGGGCAATGAGAACAAGTACCTGTCGTTAGAACACTGTGAGAGGAGTTGTGTGAGGTGTAAGTATAACAGACAATCAATGTTATGACAGGATAATTGTAGAGAAATAGTAACAGTACCAAAAGAACTCTAGAAGATGCAAGCTGTCTTGTAAACTGACATCGATTGGTGTACAGAAATGTGTCAGATGTTATTAAAGTACGATATCAAACTGGGTTATATCCCAAGTGATCTCGAGTTTACTGGTCAAGTACAATTACTCCCGTTATTTCCTTGCAGTGGAGGAATGCTATCTTAAGGCAGAAGCAGGCCCATGCAGAGCCCGATTCATCCGCTATCAGTACGATGTCATGGACGGTATTTGTAAAACCTTCATCTATGGCGGCTGCAGGGGAAACGGAAACAACTTTGTCACCTTTGATGCCTGTATGCAAAAGTGCTACATTGCGGAGTTTGAAAACCCTGATTTCAACAGGCCTTATCTTCCAGATGAATGAGGACTGAAGTTTTTGCACTTTAGACTGGTTTTATAAACCTTTAAAATTCTACGTTTGAAGGGAAAGACCACCCGACCAGACCGGACCGCATGACATGGATGTCCTGCGCACCAGTGGTGATGGTCTGCTTCCGGTTTCAGGATGGAACTTTTTCTGTCTTTCTATCCAGACTCTGACAACAGAACCTCCCTCTAGCGTCATGTCTCGCTCATTCTCACTTATTTCACGGCGTCAACATTCATTTTGTCTCATATGACTGAAGATTTGCTGATGATACATATACGATCATTTACTTCTCAAGGCCAGTAAATATGCCACCACTCATCGTGTCGATAAGATTTGTACATGGATTGTCATCAAAGAAAATTATTAATGAATCAAGATTCTATATGGATTTTTATACACAAAATGGTTTATTCTGAGATTTTCTACCATAATTATCCTGTGTTTTATTCAAATATACTCAGTGTTTAAAAGGTGTCGCTCAGCCCCAGCTGAAAAGCGAATAACTGCGTCTGTTGCCGGACGTTCGAATATATCACGCATTTTACGGAAACGGCGGTTTTATGACTAAGGGAATCCGGAGGAAACTACTGCGCTTGGCAAAGATTCCGACTTGAAGCAGCAGCTGGGCAGAAAAGTTATTAGAGAAAGGTATTAGGAATGGCAATTAGCATCTTTAGTGATAACACCTGACCAAATTACAAGTAAAAACGTAACCATGGCTCGTTCACGGAAATAACAGACACCTCTGATTTTCCTTTCAATCCGTCCAGAGCATGTCTACAATGTTAAACGTATTTTCACATATATGGCCATTCCTAGACACGACAACAAGTATTGCGTTGAGAAATTGTGAAACAGCTTCTTTCTGCCTCATATACAACTTTATTAGACTCTAGATTCGTATTAAAATGTGTTCCGTGGATCACCCCTCTCAGACAAGTGGATATGATGGCGAGCAACATTGTCTTAGAGAAGTGGTATCCATTATCATTGAAATGATCTTGATCTGTCTTCCGCCCGGATGTTATCCTCTTAGGTCATCTGTTTTAAATATGAACAAAGATTCAGATAAAGTAAAGCGGGGGTTGAAAATTAAAAGCCATGTCAACTATATATTCATAATGAAAAATATCTGTATTGTGTAAGTCTATATGAATTGCTTCTGGTTTACAGAATTTTTCTTGCTGCTTATTCCGATTTTGAAAGCATGAAGCAAAAGAGGAAATCTAAAGTGATTTATAGGTAGCAATCTCACTAAAATATCATCCTTAGTTCAGGCCGCGCAAGGCCACTGGGATCTGCTCGCTCGTATTATACACTTCCGTGTGTAAATTGTGTCTTTCTTTTGAACTTTAAGCTTCAGCAAAAGCAAAAGAAACTTCATCATTCATCATGATTAACACCAGCTGGTCTCGCCACCATGCTTACGCTACGATCGGAAATCTCTAGTCTATGAAAGCGATTATCGGGCATGTCCGGAGTTTCTGCCCCCAATCGTTAAGCAGTTCACTGATTCATTAATTGAATAAACCCCAGAAAACAATTGGCACTGGCAGTGAGTCAGATTGTGTTAGTGTAGCGGCCACACGATCTGATTTTAATGAGATTGTATTTACGGTAGATGACCTGTAAAGACGGTTAACACTAACCGTTTTGTCGGGGATCATGGGGCACAGGTGTTCTGCATGTCCGTCCGCAGGCGGTCGGGCAACACTTCCCGCCATTGGGACAGTCTTGGTCAGCTCGACAACCGCCCCCACAGTCTACTGCCTTACCCTGTTCGCCGAGTGGGCAGTACCCGGGGCGGGGTACGTAGTTTATGGCATCTGTGAAGTAAATCAGCATAATGAACAACTTTATCACCAATTTAGTGCTGAGAAGCAGTATCTTAGGTACGCGAGAAGCTTACGAAATTTGAAGTGTCAGCTGCAGGTGGATCCTCAAGACCTCAAAACTTCTCATGGAAGAAAATGGACGCTCAATAATAGCAATAATAATAAGAGTTCGAGCTGTTATTTGCTGTGAAATTTTCACCGTGCACTTCTATGGGACAGGTGCTGAGCGCTACAGAAACGTACGTTGGCGATCAGCTAGCTGTGCTATCGGTGATACATGTACCATTTAACAGTGGATACACACAGGTGTTCTAATGGGTAGCAATTTCGTACCCCTTTCCACAGGCCTGTATACCAAAATATAGACAGAGAGTTTTTGATGACCGGGCATCTATCAGTGGCATAACTTGATTATGTCGTTTAACCCGAGGGTAGGGCTGCATTCCAGTTTATTACATCAACATGATGGTTTTATGAAAAAATGCTACCAAAGCGGGAAGAGGTGTTAAAGGTTGTTGTTGAAAGGATCTTGCGATTATCATCTTGGAACGAACTTTCACGGTTTACATGTGGTGAATGTCAGGCTTAACCCTTAGATTGGATAGCACCTTTCAGTTCAGCTGTGTAGACAAGACAATTCATCTGAAGCAATTTTCGCAAGCTAGGCACAAAATGATAAAACAATGAAATGCAACTACGTGCATATAAATAGTTTTATTGATAATCTGTAATTAACCCCGGGCATTGTCCGGTTTCCCTCACCATACTGCTGACCAATAGATGAAATATTCTTGGGTATGGCGTAAAACACTAATCAAATAAATAAATAAATAAATCCGTAATTAATTGGTGTATTTGTATGGAGACAGAAAACACTGCGTCACTTACCTTGATATCTGTCCCAAATTATGTTTGCCTGAAACAAACAAATTTGAATTCAATTATTTTAGATAATCCAGTGAGCCTTACACATGTACCGTAAATCACAAAATATGCTGCTACTGACTGATCTGTTCTCGTACACTTCGTTTGTCAGTAATGATAAACAGGCGTCAAGAAAAGTAAACATTCAATCGTAAATATTGTGTGCATATAACCAGATGTGTTGAAATAATGTGACATAAAATTAATGAAGTAGATGTAATAAGTAAACCCAGGTAAGACAGTTTACAATTTCGGGCCGATTTTGTCTGTGAAAGAGATTTATAGACAGCTAATTTGGCCGTGTCCTTGAAGATGATATAACCCATTTCCTTTCCTTTCAGAACTCAAATTTTTAGAACAGAATCCAAGAAAATATTCTTGATGGAGCACATGTCACTTTCAATTAACTTCCGAGACCGGTTTCACTACATACTTTAAATATTAGCAAAAGTGATGTTTTCATGTAAGGCATTATAACACGTGTTCATCGAGGAAATGAAAGAAACTTAATACCAGAGTGATCTTGAATACTTTGCATATATATGGCGATAAATCTCATATTTAAAGGCTGTAAATACGCCATAAAACCGTAGTAAATCACATCTATTGCCATAATAGTCCATATGTAAATAATTATAAAAAAAATAAACGTCTCATAAAAGCGATGACGTACCTGGATAACACTGATGGTTATTGCCACAATTAACCCCACAAGCACTGCCCTGTTCATCTTGTTGCGTTCTGTCCTCTGTAAAACTCAACTAAATTCTCCCCATCGAATTAATAAACCTTGGGTGGTGCGAAAAATCGAATTAATTGACCCATCACTGCATCTCGCGCAGTATGAATCGCACAGATTGCACGCGTGTGCGACGAGATTTATTTATTGGATGGGACGTAGTCTGATAGTTTGTCAACAAACGAGATTTTAGAGTGTAACAGATGTGGAGATAAGACAGTACTGCAGTATGTGTGTTTGCAGCCCATGTATTTCTTGAGGGAGTGAACTGAATCGGTAACTAAACGCAGTTCTGTCCGTTATATAAATAGTGTTATATTTGGTGAAGTGTTCTGCTAATAACACTAATATCCAGGGAACACCTCCCAAATGTTTCGTATATACAAGAACATCATAAGCAGACTGTCGGTGAAAGTCAAGATTTTATAAACATTGGTTCAATAATAACCAAAGAAAGCACTGAAGAAAGCTCTTATATCGAGCACAGGGAAGACTCCAAAAAGGGAGCAAATCGGGATCAGTCCCGACCTTGGAAAAGGAATATGTCCTCTGTAGTTCTCCGAACTCACTGTAGTTGGGCCATATTGTGTCGTTGACAATATTTATTAAAATTATTACAATTTTGACAAAAATCATCCGTATCCTGGTTGTATATATCTACAACATAAATCCTCTTCACTCAAGGAAATTCTTGTCCTCTCCGTCTTCTCTTTTTTATCCTTTCCAGCCCTTAAAATATTTTTGAACAATATCAAACTCATGAATTGTACGATTGAACGGCCACAGTCATTCTATTCTGTTTGTAAGGCGATGACCTCATTTGACAGCTATTCACAGTATCTATGTGTCATGGGTAATAGATCAAGGAAGATTTTATCCCTGCGAAAAGCATTGCTTCATGTTACTATGAACTATGCATTTGTTTTTATTGGAAGACTTCCGACTTCAGATTACGTCACAATGGAATCCGATGAACGCATTTTTTTGTAATTGTTCGCCCACTCCAGAAATGAAGACAGGCAAATAAAATTTCAACGTTCACAAAAGCTTAGCCAATAGGAAGAGAGGAATCTGTCGTCCTAGATTCTCAACAAGTTGACACATGCTGTGACGTTATACAGTGACATACCAATCACGGTGGACGACTTTCTCTGAGCTGTACAATAACTCCTGTGCATTCAGCACATGTATGTCCCAGCCTGTCGTCATGTTGCCTGGGTTAGGCCTTTATTAACGACTAGTTACTTCAGAGTTATCGCACTGTCGTATGATTATAGACTAAGAACGCCTCTTCATAGTCAAAGAGTGGTATAGGAATGCCGATCGTAGGTCAAAAAGCTTCATTTACATGGAGAAGAACATGAGCCAAGAGCATTGAACACGTATAAAATATGACAGGGAGATACATGTAGCCCCGCAGATTTTCGTCCCGTACGGTCTATGAAGTGCTGTCCTCATTTTTCATATTAACCTATTGAGAACAATGCCAAAGTGCTTATGTGCTTCAGAGTCCACTTCCGAACATTTTCATATGACTTGACATATGACCTTGTCCTCTTTCAGAGTTCTGACAGAGCCAGTGCTATTCACGATAGAGTAAATTTACAAAAACACATGGTCTGTAGAAGTGGCTCTCACTCTGGGGCAGCAGGAGGCTAATTATGCAACGTGCTGAGTAAACCTGCCACGCCCGCTACATGGGCACTTCCAACCAAAGCGAAACTGAACTACATATTTTTCATTAACGAAAAGTTATGAACTTGTTTTGGAATAAATATGATGTCACCCAAGGCAGCGAGTTCTTGATGTCTAAAAAAAGGCTTATGGTGTTCAACATTATCAATTAGAAAAAGTACTTTAACCGGATTTTATTTGCTATTATGAGGTCCACCAACATATCGATGCATAGAGCTGAATATAAGAGACATGTTCAAAAGATGTGGATACTTATTAAATACATTCGTATACCCATCGACAGCTATCATAGGTCAATAATCACAAGACCAATTGCCAAAACAACGTTCAACACAACCACCAAAAGAAGTAAGAAACTATAGAGAGAAAAACATTAAAACTGAGTAATGTAAGAGTAGCAGTCAATATAGTTGTCGGAGTGACGCGATACATTTTCTAGACAGATGAAGCAGACAGATCCGTATCCAAATTGTCTGTATCATGCTTATTTATCAGTTGTCCATGAAATCTATGTCAATCCGTTTCACTTTGATTTCAACTCTTCATAGGCAGACTATGGCGATTCTATTCAACCGGATGTATATCTGGTCTGTAGGACTGGGTTAAGCGGAATTGGACACAATTATCAGGCAGGGTGCATGGAGAGACTTTAGACACTCAGTCCGTATTTACCAGTAACATAATTTATGCCGGGCACTCCGTCATTATGCACTAACACGGGAATTAATTATACTGGACACTCCGTCCATATTTATTAGCAATGGAATTAATTATACTGAAAACTCCGTCAGTATGCACTAACGAGGGAATTAATTTTTCTGGACACTCCGTGAATATATACTTACAAGGGAATTAATTATACTGGACCCTCTGTCAGTATGTACTAACAAGGGAACCAATAATACTGGACACTCAGTCCACATTTACCAACAAGGGAATTAATTATACAAACCCTCTGTCAGTATGTACTAACAAGGGAACCAATAATACTGGACACTCAGCCCACATTTACTAACAAGGGAATTAATTATACTGGACCCTCTGTCAGTATGTACTAACAAGGGAACCAATAATACTGGACACTCAGCCCACATTTACTAACAAGGGAATTAATTATTCTGGACCCTCTGTCAGTATGTACTAACAAGGGAACCAATAATACTGGACACTCAGCCCACATTTACTAACAAGGGAATTAATTATACAAACCCTCTGTCTATATTTACTAACAACGGAATTAGTGATACTGGACACTTCTTCCATATTTACTGGCAACGGAATTAATTATACTGAAGACTCCGTCGGTATGTACTGAGGAGGGAATTAATTATACTTGACACTCTGTCCACATTTACTAACAAGGGAATTAATTATACCTGACACTCTGTCCACATTTACAAACAAGGGAATTAATTATACTTAACACAATTATACTCGTTGCAAACATTAAAAAACTGAAACTGGAGGCGTTTAATAGAATATCCCTAATAAGACAGCTGTGGGGGTGATAACTTGGAGTGATAACTTGAAGTGATGTTCCTTGAAATCGTACACAACACAAGGCAAGTTATGTACACGCCAAATGCATACCCCTTCAGATTATTTGATGTCCTTGCTATAAGTCCTCTGGTATTGCCTAATACTTCTGTGATAACAAATCTAAATCTGAGTGGTTACCACGGATTAATAATACACGTTGCGATACTGGTTTTATTTACTAAGGAGTTGTAATAAGAATAAATGGGTTAATCCCCACTGCATGTTGGCCATTTGTCTGCCTGTTCCAGTGACACAGATACCAGTTACCGGTACTGAGTACCCTGCTATAGGGGGCGTGGGATGATAACAACGCCAAGTACCCAACCAAGTCAACGTTCCGGTTCAAAATGTCGACGAGGAAAACGGAAATCTGTTTGGGACTTATAATTATTTTAGCTTTGGTGAGTAAGATTGAGAACATTGGCAAGTACCTTGTATGAGTTAACTGTTTGATGAGATCACGTCTTTGAACATGCTATTCAGCTTGGGCTGTCGTTTAGAGAATTGTTTTAGGTTCGTTACGTTGTGTGAAATACAACCTCTAAATAATACAGAGCACACCATTTTTCTCATTTAAAGCTATGCTGTTTTTGTCTCGCCCAGGTTCAGGTTCTTCTTGGGTTTTCCAGCACACAGAAGAACCCATGTGAGGTAACCCACTGGCCGCGTATTAATTATTCATTTACCCGATTGTCTTGTTTTTCATACGGTTAAATGTCGTCGTATAAAAATACTGAAGAAAATATGTATAGTATCTTGGTGTAATCGTAACATGTTCACGAAGATGTCGCCAGTCAGTTATAACAAGAAAAGATTACACTTTTGCTGTATCCGTGTAGCACAGAGTTGAAATCCCACTGGTAATTCATACGAGGCAAAAAATAAAGCGTCTCGTTGAAGTGGATGATATTAATCTTCTTGGGAATGATTCATACAAAAAATTAAAAACACTTAGATTCCCTGCGTCATTTGCAAAGCCGTTAGCCTTGACCATGTTCACAGCGTGAAAGTGATGGGAGATAACTCGTGGTAAATGACCACATTGTGTAGAGTTATCCTGCCATAGTTCAAATCCATGAATTTACATATCGGAACACATTCCGTCATTAGCAAATCAAGCGCTTCGTATCAGTCTGTCCTGATGTTGCATCTTTTTTGGATCAATATCTGCACAAGGATAACCAGTCTCCCCCCACGACGTCTTTATGGCTAAAGGGAAGATTGTGTTTTTTCATTGTCCTCACGTGGTTAGTAATATACCTTACAAAGAGCCTTACATGTTGCACATGCACGTATCACCCGTAGTTTTTCTGAGATCGTCTGGAAAACGGACGATTTCAGTCTGTTATTGATCGAAAAACTGTGATGTGTCAATGATGTTCCATCAAACGCCTCAAATTTTCTTAAATTTCTCAGTGGCTATAAAGCCCTGGCTGGCAAATGTGAACACAGCGTTGAGAGCCTCTGGTGATTTTTTTTCATAAATTGTATCTAGAGGTTGTATAAGCATTTTGAATAATTCAAGACCAATGACATGTAATAAACTGCGATTAACATCACCGCGTTTTTCAAAAATATAATTCTCTTTAAGACGTATGATGCTGGGGGGTTGGGGAGGAGATGTATGCAGGATGCCGCTATTTATGCAGTTAGATGAACAGATAGTATAAGGTGTAATTTATTTATTTATTTGATTGGTGTTTTACGCCGTACACAAGAATACTTCACTTATACGACGGCGACCAGCATTATGGCGGGAGGAAAGCGGGCAGAGCCCTGGGGAAACCCACGACCATCTGCAGGTTGCTGGCAGGCCTCCCCACATACGGCAGGAGAGGAAGTCAACATGAGCTGGTCTTGAACTCACAGCGACCGCATTGGTGGGACACTTCGGGCCATTGTGCTGCAATAGCGCGCTAACCGACAATAAGTTATAAGTAATATCTCATTCGAGCATTATGTCGGTCTTACGAATATTCATTCTTAGATCGTTTTCTAGTGAATACAGGTAAATCTTAGTTTCGGCATTCTTGGTTGTTTCCCATTCTGAGAGTTCTACTGATTTTAGAAAGATTTTGTGAGGTTTGTTTGGGAGGTAGGACTACATCCTAAAGGAACAATGTAGCTTTCAACACCAACAATTACATTTTATGACATTTATTTGCCTCTAAATTTCCGACGTTTGGGGAGAAATGTTAGGTCCTTTACAGTATTTATTTAAAGCAGAAGATAATAGCTGTTTTTCAGAGCATTATATCAGCAATGATTTACTAAGTAAAGTACAATATATAAGGAGAGGGCCACCATTTCACGCACCTCAAAGCTGTACTTACTTATCCTTACATAGCTTGTTATTTCAGGATAAAGCATTGCGTCTGGCATTGTCTTAATTATCACAGAATTTAAGCCTTGTAACAAGCCGTGATGTTAATAGACTATATGAAATAATAGTTTCATCTTTTCTGAATGATTTAAATTTTTGGTGATAAAAGATTAAGCAAAAGTATTCGCTGTCAAGCAGCTTGTGAGGATGTTGTAACTTAGAATTGTAGCGCACGGAAAACGACTTATTTATTTTCTTCTGTCAGACGGTGATTGTTCATATATGGGACTACCATATACACGTCGGATCAATACTTTTTAGGAAGCCACCAGTGCCGCTCCGAATATGTTTCCTGATTCAAAATTTACTCTTTCCAACTGATCGACTATGTCTCCTAAACACATTCACTCTTTAAAAAGTCAAGAAAAAAGAATACATAAGAATCTGATTAAATGAAAAAGTAGCTCCTAAGAAAATTACTACGCGCCAAAGGCGTTTATATTGCGAAAACGTTGCGTGTTCCTAATAATTTATAGTCATGCACGTAATGTTATTTCTAGGGGAATAATAAGGGTATGGATGTTTTAACCATTTCGCAGAGGAGTTGTGCGAGTGTCGACGTGGACAGTCCGATTGATATTTTGTGGCATGTGACAGATTTGAATACGTGAAACGTTGCAGGAGATTACGAACTGTTCTGCAAACAAAACTGTAACTATTGGCGATGGTTTCCCCTCATTTATGAGTCTACATAGTCGTTCGTCGTCATTTACCTAAACATAAATTACATCTTTACATTTTCACATTTCACACAAAATTTTTTCTTTACACTTCGTAAATGTAAGAAAGTTAAATTTAGAGAATGACACTGGGTTGTTGTGGAAAGGTTTTCCGGTAGAAAACTGACGTCACTATGGTAAAATCTTGTGAAACAGGAAAATGTGATGATTAGGAGAAACACGAGATCGTTTCTTCCTAAAGATCATGCGTATACTTTAGTTCTGCCCATGTTTCGCACCTCTCTAAGCCTTTGGGTGATAATTTGCCTCGTTGCAGACAATACGCTGTGACCAGGGGGACCAATGTTTATCCTTTGCCACTGTGTGTGACGGGAAGCCGTGTCATCAACCTGTCTGCCGTGAGTAAAGAAGGAAACAGAATTATCACATTCCAGAGAAATCCAACAATTTCCACAAAACCAACTCTCTTCACGCATCGATTTTTGTACCGCGTGAATCTTTAATGCCAAGTATTATATCCGGTTGCCGTTGGCGTAGGTAGTCTGGCCATGTTGGTTTTCTCCTCCACATCAGCGGCATGTCGATTATGGTCATCTGAAGACACATCCTGCCACGAATACCGCCTTCGGTTACAAGATAATTGTGCAATTATTGTTTCATCAAGGGCATAGTGCAACACGACGATATAGAGATTGGGAGGACTTCTCATATCTACATTACAAATACAGGTCATAAGCCATAAAAATTCTCGAAAACGTAGCCTTGGCTTATGCAGATTTGATTGATATACACGTGAGTTTATAAATGACACGGTGGGCCTCTCTGACATAGTGGTTAGCGCGGTAGTGTAGTTCAATAATCCAGAGGCCTCTCAAAGCGGTCACTGTGAGTTCAAGTCCAGCTCACGCAGGCTTCTCTCCAGTTGGACGTGCGTTGTAAGGTCTGCCGGCAATCTGCGAGTGGTCGTGGGTTTCCCCAGGGCTCTGCCCGGTTCCCCCCACCATAATGCTAGCCGTCGTCGTATAAGTAAAATATTATTGACTAAGGCGTAAAACACCAATCAAATAAATAAATAAATAAATGGCATGTTTACCCTTCATTTACACCGAGGTTTTGTAGATTTCTGGCTGTCATTTTACCAATACACTCTTCATAATACTTCACCAGTACCAGGTAGGAGTGCTCTCGGCAGGTTCCCCCAATCCAATACAGTCATTTTGACAGGATATTGTGCCTGGCTGATAAGAATACCTGACAAGGTGTAAACGCTTCAGAGGAATCTGAACTGCATGGAATCAGATAACACTGTTAGTGGTTAGCTCCAAGAAATATTCAACCAGAAAACCAAACTGCATTACTCAGATAATCTCATATATTACGCACACCATCAAATAAGATCTAAGAACAAAGCTGTGAACTTCAAAGGTGGTTTTAGACCGTAATAAAATCTTGCATAATCCAATAACATTGTTAATCAACAATGCCGCCGTAGCAGACAATCGGATATGGTCGATGCGTGACTCTGCTGAGATGGAGAGCTGTCGATGGTGATTGAGTGCAGCTATGTAGGTTGGCAACAAGATTAAACTATTGACTGGTTTAAATTTCTTCTCATCTCTAACACTGAAGGGGCATTTCTTTGCGCTTTTGCCATACAATATAAGTCGGCAGTTTATTTCTCTCTTTCACAATTATGATGTGGCATTTGTGTATATTTTACATACCTAGAATGGTCAGTAGTTTTGAATACCAAAGACGCCAGAAGTATTTGAATCCACACATTACCGGCATGTAACTCACCAACATGTAAATATTCGACATTTAAAGGGAGCGTTACAAAGCACGATTAGCCTGTGACAGATGGGTTGAGAGTTCGAATCCAGGCTGTGGCGAGTCAGTTTTGGTCTAACATGGCGTCCTTTGTACGTGTATAGTGAACAGTGGTGATTTTGTTCCAAGGTGCGTACGACGTTAACTAACAGTTACAGATGGGCCACCCCTAAGTCTGTATTGTGCATGATGTTTCAGTGTCTGCCCAGTGTTTGCTACCCAAGCAGGCAGGCCGGTGCCGGGCACGCCTGCGCAGATGGTACTTTGATGCGACGGTCCTGAGCTGCGCAGTCTTCAACTATAGGGGTTGCAGAGGAAATCGGAATCGCTTCCTCAGCCAGCACGCCTGTGAGAGGAGGTGCCTCCTGCCTGCCAAGTCTTAAGCCTCAGGAATTTCAACTTATGTGTCAGTCCTAAAATGTTATATACTTCTTTACAACCGCGAACAGTCTAAATTTTTGGAAGAGCACTTTGAAACAGACCACCATAAAGCTTCAGTTCAGAGAAATATTTAGTTTGTCGAATTTTACATTTGCGATACATTCAAGATCGTTGAAAACATCTGGCACAGTAACATGTCGTCTTAACAGAGTCGATTTGCACTGTTGTCGGCAGCAAAAGAAAGACAAAAATCTTGAAGAGCACCACAATTAGTCGAGGAGGCAGAAAGTGATTTCAGAAAAAAAAATCCAGTGCGATATCTCAGCCAGCTGAGTGTGGATGCGTCAGTGGAGACAGTAATACAGAGAAGACTCATCATAAACATGATGGGTGAATGTTAGAATCTGTGGTAGGCTATGAATGTAGTGTACCCAGTGGAGCATGTACTTTGAGGGATTTGTGGTGATTGGCATATCACGCTCAAGACTCCCAATGCTTTTATGCCGCATCTCAAGCAAATTCCTTTCTAAACTTCTGTCTGTCTATGTCTTAAAATAAAGAATATACGGGAAGCCTTTGACAATGAAACACATAATATCTTTGTTCATATCTTTGGGAGGTAAAAAAGCTTGTTGACTTGTTTGTAACAGTGACGACCAAACCACTAATTCACTACTACCATAAACGTGACTTGCAATTCTTTTATATTGTTAGGATCCTGGCTTTAGCTTATCATCCGAGAAAAGAATGAGGGATGCTGGCGCGCCGTAGAATTTACTGCATATTCTCAACTATTTCTTCAACTTCAACAGGATTACAGAAAGTTCTGAATGTGTAGCTTTATCCTTGGTAATTTATCAGCCTCGAAAATACATTTTAAGATCACAGTCGTGCAGAGCATTGCTGGCAGTTTTTCCAGATTCTATTTGTTCTGGAGTGTGTAAATCTGTTTTCGGTGCCGCTTTACACAACTGATTACAACAGTAGAGGCTGACATATCTGATTACTGAGCACAATGTCGAACCCATCCTATCCCTGGGAAATTAGACTTACCGGTAAGCGCCATCTACCGGTGAGTGTTTGAAGAGGATTCTGGGAAGGCAGAAATCGATCGTCTGTCCTGGGGTAAGCTCACCCGGTCTATTCACTCACAATCTCGTTTCATTCGAGAGACTGGGCCCCAGTCACGAGATGGACTTTCACAATCTGCTAGGAATAAGGCTTTTCATGTTTGTAAGCCTCTTAGTCTATGTGGCTCTTTCACAATGATTTCATTAAGTTTTTATCCAGGTCAGGTCACGGGATTTTCTGGCTGACTGTAGTGAAATGTCATGTACTGATTAGTCAGCACAAGAGCTGAAGAAACACAATCTAAATCCAGTTTTATGTCGTGCAAACTGTCGCAAGTTTCTATTGCTTATGCGCTATTCAAGGTAGCTGGAGAAAGATGGCTACCGTTGTCCCATTAATTCTTGGAATTTGATTTACGTTTGTAAAAGAAGAAAAAGTGTTAAATCTGTCATGAAACTCCGATGTTTACATTATAGGCCTCTACTTTCAACCCGGATAAGTTATACGTAAGATATTTTTTAAATAAAGTGGGAGAAACAAATTGGTAGTCAAAAAAGGAGAGAAAAATACTTTGGGAAGTTTAGTAACATATGATTGGCCAGAATATTTTGGAAGTAGGCTTCAATGATGGGCTTTTTAGGTAAAGCAGTAAATTATTATGCCTCATACAAGAATGTACAATTAAAATTAAAAAAGTGAAATTTATGAACACCGCGTCATAGGAAAGGCGTTCAAAAAAATTTTTTGGGGGTGTCGTCGCTGAACTGTCAGTTCGATGTCAGTAACGCAGACTAGAGGCCATAATTGGTGTCGTCGCTGGTGTCTTGGCTTCAGTACATATATATGACTGCATTGGGACTGTTGTGCTATACACGGTAATATAAACGAGATAATTAATTAATTAATTAAGCATTATTTAACTTTTGGGTGTTGAAAAGTAGGTTTGCTTACTGATTACTCAAAAACTGTCAAAAATGGGTTAATGTAAAATTTATTTTTTTTGGTTCGCATACTAGAGCTTGTTTAAAATGGAGATTCCGCTCTAGGGTTGTGTTGCAAAAATGCTTCCCATGTAGGCAGAACTTACAGGGCTGTCAGTGATGGAACAAGGTATAAATTTTGCACTGATGATTAGGGGTTGGCTGACTCTGATAGTTGATGGGCTGGTTTGCTGCGACTATCAGATAATTGATTGGGGAGGTCCTGTGTTCGAATCCAGCTCTCGCTGTTCCGGCTACAGCTTTAAGTCAGGAGGTTGTTTACACCTGCAACCAGTTTCCTCAATCCAGAAACCATAAACCATCGACATATAAATGAACAATTCTGGAATACCGTATTAAACATAAATCTGTCGATCAATCAATCAAACGAAGATTTTTTTTCACATTCCTATTTCTGATTGCTCTAAACATGAAGAGTAGCTGTAAATTAGATCAGATAGCAATGACAACGCTCATTATCATCACAGAGCTCCAGAATGTCTGATAGGAGTCGGCTTGAGAAGACAGTAATTTAGGTTTCAATGGGACGAATAACTTAATTAGGAAGATAGCACAGTGAAGGGAATATAAACCAGGGCCTGTCACCAACCATTAACTTTGGCAGAGACGGGCTGGAAAACTGTTCATTAACGATCACGCGTAAAATTAAATGATATTTTGTGCTTGAATGTTTTGTGCAATACTTTTTATGAACGAATAAAAAAATCGGAATTTGCTAATTGGATTGTATCCAAAAAGAGTTTACTTTTGATTTCCTGCATATTGTTCTGCATCCTGAAACCGGTGCTCGTAATAGCGATATTCTCCGTGACAATTTCATCATCTTGGAACCCCGTATTTAATAGGATTCCCAACTCAAAAACGCTGTTAAGAATATTGGATGATGTGAGAGTGGGAGTTGGTCTCATGGCCGTATTACCCTGTACAAATTGGGAAAACCTGCCTAGTTTTACTCCGTTGAAAACACCAAAAATTTGTACAAAAATATACACTATTGCATGAAACTGATGCTGGTTTTCCTCTCAGGTCGTATGTGGGAAGGTCTGCCAGCAACCTGCGGATGGCCGTGAGTCTTCCCCGGGGTTCTTAACGGTTTCCTCTCACCATAATGCTGGCCGCCGTCCTATAAATAAAACACCAATCAAAAAATAAAGAAAGAAATATTGCTTCACAAGGCTTGAAATTTCATGTTTTGAAAGCAATTTGCAACCTCTAGTAAAAAATGAGTGCTCTTCAGTGCAATTTAAAATCGTGAAATACAATAAATTTTCACTGGATATCACCACATGTATTGCATTGTTCATGCTGCCGAACCTACTTGGTTTATCCTTCACTGATCTGGGCCTAAATGATCTGTTTGACGAGACCAGTGACAGCCGGTGGCAACACGAACAAGACCAAAGGGGCTAAACAGAAATATCCTTACTTATCTCTGATTTGAACTTCAAACATGTTTCCCAGGTGTGCCCTTAATATCTCATCAAAGCTTATGATGCTCTTCATTGGTTAAATTGTAGCTGGACGAAATTTGATTTTATCTGCTTCTCGGACGTCACAATCCACGGTAAAATATTTATGTCCCACAGGCCAAATCGCTAATGAAACCAAACGCCTATCTGCCACATTTCTTTTCTCATCCACACAGATTAATATTTGCTGATCGGTGCTCACAATGAATTGCCGATGGCTGTCCAGTTGACGAGTGGACTTACCACCACTGTGTGTACCAGATCGCCTGTCCTCAACTCCCATTCTATTACCTTCCCCAGGTGATCCAATTAATCAACCAAGGATTTCTCCCCGCCACACAATGACATTTCCACGTGATCTAAAGATTATATACCAAGTCTACACTAACTTTCTATCAATACCTCATACACCGCCGCGTGCAGGGTTTGGTTGTCTCGATACCTTACGGCACGGTGATTTGGCAGGGTCAGTTATCTCGCGTCCCCGCCCTCTATCTGCCATAATTGAGTTCAAAACACGTATTAAGACATATGGTTGGCCAATCAATAGGACTCTTTTCACAACCGCTAGAATGGCGCGGTTATTAGGAGCTAAGACTGCAGGCAGACCGGCTATATAACCATGCCGTTCACAGTCACTGTTCAGATCGACCAGTGACGAGTCGGGGCTAGATGAAGGAGCTAACAACAGCTGACTGTTGACAGGAACTTTGAACGAGCTTCGGGCACGGGATGTATAGGTAGAGTAGCAGTGTCCACCCGCGGAGTTTTGCATCAGAGTTTTTGTTGACAGTAGACCGGATTGCGTGCCATGGTGTGACGAGACGGAGGTTCCTACACACCGCGTCTTAAAGGGCTCATCGTGATCGTGAAGAGACAGAAAGAGTACCAGAACTGACACCATGTCTCTGGGAATCCTCACCTCCACACTACGGGCTCTAAAGAACCTGCGGGATCACCCGACCGTCACCTACATCGGTATAAATCTGGCAGGGTTGGTCAAATACAACCAGGATTTGTCTCATCTCGGCCAAAAGAAGTCCCGTCTTCAGCTGGTGAGAATCAGTGCTGCTGTCTGTGGCATTGAGCTGTGTTACGCGGCAGAGACAGCCTTCGTCAGCCCCATCTTACTCGGCCTGGGTGTCCCCGTGTCTCTCATGACATTAATCTGGTGCTTGAGTCCTCTTCTGGGATTTTTCTTGGTTCCAGTTTTGGGTTCGGTTAGTGACAGATGTCGCTCGAGACTGGGCCGAAGGAGACCGTTTATTCTGATATTGTCCGCAGGTATTATTGTGGGTTTGATACTAGTACCTAACGGTAAACGTTTGGGTTCATTTTGGGGAGATGAGCAAAATAACAATACCATTTCGATGGCCAATCATAATAAAGATAATGTAACGTATGTTTACAACTGGGCACTTGCCCATTCCAGCTACAAATTATACCCTCAGTATCAAATCCAGCATGGAGACAATGGTTCCAGTTCGAAACACTATAACAGATTGTCTTCTCGGAACTTGGTCGGGATAGCTCTGACAATAATAGGCGTAGCCATGTTGGATTTTAACTGTGATGCCTGTCAGTCGCCTTGCCGGGCCTACCTTTTGGACATCAGCTTACCGGAGGACCATTCTCCTGGATTGACCACCTTCACAGTTATGGCCGGACTGGGAGGCTGCCTCGGTTACATTATGGGTGGCATCGACTGGAATGCGATGGGCGTCAGTCACCGATTCGGGGGACACGTGCAGGTTGTCTTTCTCGTGGTTCTGGTCGCTTATGTTATATGTGTTCTACTGACGGTGACCAGTTTCAAGGAAATTCCCCTGGACGATTTGGGGTACGACCAAGAAAAAAGGCAGAAGAAAAAGAAAAAAGTGGGGAGTTCGAAGTACCGGAAATTTACAAATGAGGATGATTCCGAAGAGGAAAAAATGAGTTCCCCTGGGGACGGGACTGACAAAGTGGGGTCCCCAAGTGAGTCTGATAGGGGCCTAGATGTGGACGGACAGAACGCTATCTCGTATGGGAGTCTAGATCTGCGAGACAAACCGGCGATAGGCAGCAGCGAGAAAGCCTTGACAGGCGGACTTCACGCAAACCAGCCCATTCCCAACAGCTTGGGAAATGGTGTCAAAAGCGAGAGTGATGTGGTTGTTTGTGAACAAGAACCCTCTCTAGAAATTTCCACTGATGTGACACTTAAAACATACCTGCTCTCCATTCTCCGGATGCCTAAATCGATATTTATTCTGTGCTTAACCAATCTGTTTTGTTGGATGTCATTAGTGTGTTACTCTCTGTACTTTACCGATTTCGTTGGACAGGCGGTGTTTGGAGGTGACCCCAAAGCAGACCGGGGTACGGCCAGTTATGAACGTTACCATGCTGGGGTCAGGATGGGGTCGTTTGGCATGTCCCTCTATTCGCTGTCCTGTGCCATCTATTCCTTGTGTATTGATTATCTGGTGAAGAGATTCAGTAAGTAAACACTACAGTTATTTATAGTTCATTAGCCGCTGTAGATGTGACATTTACCGTAAATGACTTACCGTCCCTGGTCCTTAAGCTTGGCATTGGGTGCGCTATTGTACACAGAAACAAAACTTAGGGCAAAGCTCCTGACTTTCTGTATTTATTAAGGTGATATCGAGTTACTTCATTTGGTTCTTAATGTCGTCGTCAATCACGACAGAGACGACTGACTTTTCATTCCGTGTAATTTCTCTTATCGGCCTTCCCTAAGCCGGAGAAATCTTTCATCGTTTACCTTCGCTCCGCGTGGCTCTCAGAACACTGCATTTCTGCACATTGGAGTGGCCACATTTCGCAGTGTTTATAGTCCATCGCTTTACACAGCTTAGTTGAAGTAATCCACACGTTTCTTCCATACGAATGCCACGAAACGCCGTGTTCACTGTCAGCAACATTGTATGAATTGGTATCGCAGTTAAATACCCGCGCAGCTAAGAATGTTTTAGTGCTCTTGACGAGACGAAGATACATTATCACGTTATCGGCCGTAACAACCACGCCACGTATAATGTACATCAATATGAGGATAACTTTTCAATTTAATTTCCCAGGCCTTGCTTCAAAGAAATATCTGTTTTAATACAGGTTATAGCAGAGAGCCCGAAGCATATTAATGCAGTTGGAAATTAACGGCAGGACCAATTTGAGCTGTTCGACATTGCATTTGCTCCGTTCAAGAGAGGTACTTGTCGTTAGCGCGGCAATAAGAGACATGCGTGCACTTGTCCGGTGACAGTTTACACAGCTATAGAAAGCTACCTCAGCGGCAGTGCTGAACAAGCTCTTACACTGACCAGACTGTTTGCTCAGATTCAACGGCTAATAACTTCTTTAAGCGAAAATATTGGAAAGGTGGCGGCTTAGGGGTGGTTGAAGTGGTTGTAACTGCGTCTAAGAATAACCTGGTTCCTTGGTTCCTGTGACAGGATGTGCATGTCTGTTATATAGAGCCTTATTAACACACTGATACATGACCCTGGGTGGCGTGCCTCCGCCCATCCTTCATGCCCGACCAATTTCGCACACCTAACTGTTTTCTCGTTTTAACTTGGGTTAGCCATAATATACTAGGCGTCGTGCGATATTGTAACTCGCGTGAGTGCTTCTCATTTCACACCACACACCTTATTATAGATTGCTGTGGTTGCTTTAGAATAAGCTGACTCTTATGGCCGACACACAAGCGGTTTTAGTTACCTGCCAAAGACGACGGTGATTTACGATTACATCTGGAAGTCCACGTGGACTACAGCGTGATCACCTTGGTCTGACATTATTATTGGAGTAAGGTAGACACATGGCATTTAACAGTTTTTGTGAAAAGCTGCCTCAGGTCTGCCTCAGCAGAATCTCAACTCCCCACCCACAGACAACCATTACTTACATACAGACGCCAGAACATAGTCTGCTAAGAGCTGTTGCTTCTCTTCTTCTGAAACGCCACGATATGGCTGAGATATTGGCGATGTCGCGTTAAGACATAACCATTCATTCACTCTTCTTCACAAACATTTGCATGACAGATGCCTGACAGTATCTACCCAGTAGCTATAATATAGATTTACTCATGGGTTTGATGACCATCCACTTATTGGGTTGAAATAAAAGCATACATGTTTCTTACATTAACAAGGTGGTTTGCAAACAGCTATAATCAGAGCGCCACCGAGATATCTATGTCCTGTAAATAATGTATAATCGACCTGGGAATTTACAATTTCAGTTGGGTGTCGTGGCAAGAATATCGGCTGCCTCCACTGAATAAGTGAAAACTGTTGATTACTTTTCTCTTCCATGTTACCTTACTATTTATACATTATTTCTTACATATTCTTTTGGACACTTTTATGTTGTTTTAGAAATGGATCTTGACATTATCAACTTGGCATACCCCTTTACGGTTTACAAGTGGTATACCAATTCTGGGTCTTCAGGCTGAGAATCAAACGAATTGCTAACAATAAGAGTTAATATGATTACAATACGTTGCACAAACATTTTCTGTTTTAGGGGAATATCTTTTTGCTACATGTAAACAGAGTAGATCTATTGAGAAAAGTCTTAAATATCGTCTGTTTTTCGCAGGAAGGACCATATACCTCTGCAGTTTGACAGAGCCCAGTTTTTGCACTGACATCAGTTCATTTTTGCAAATGACAAGTACGTTGATTTGTGGACCGTGACAAGTTTTTTTGCGATAGAATGTCTTAAGCCTATAAATGCAAACTAATAGGAAAATGACAGGAAGAACTCTCGAACACAATGAGTTCTCGAAGACGTCCACGTGAAAAAGCGCCAAAGTCTCATGTACACCTGAAGGACTTGGTGCTGAGAAATGATGTGTGTTGTAAGCTTCAGTCCTCAGATCTGACAGCTGTAATCTGTCCTGAGTTCAGACCTCCATTGATGATCTGGAAATCCCTTTTCATATTCCCTTTGGAAACGTCTCAAGGCTTAAGAATACAGGCTGGTACATGTAGCTGCACAACTGCTTGAATAGCGCTTACAACCGTCAATCATTTGAAGTCCTTGAAAAAGAAATGGGCAGCTACATGTAAGCGGTAATTAATTTACAGATCACAAATTCGGGTAATCATGAGGTAATTGCAAAGAAATGTACATAAAGTTGGTCGGAAGATCAAGTTTACGGTGTGTGACGGGGTTGTTTTCACGACGAGGTTGTGGATTCTTCCACAGTTTTTCATCTAGGAACAACAGTGATATATATTGTGACTTGTGTTAGAAATGGTAATAAATATGATTTTTTGTCTATTTTTGTGTAAGACTTAGTATCAGGGGGTGTAAGTTGCTCCATGAACCGTTAGAATAAAACCTTAACTGAGGTAAACAGACAAGAGGCTGGGTTTCACAAGTTACGTGTGACCATTTGCCAGCTTTCACACCATCGTTGCTGCTCTGGTTATACTCTCCGTTCTACAGTCTTTTGTACAAGAAGACCGCTATGATCCCTTTCACTCAAGTTACTGACTTTTAGTGAATGAAAAAATAACCAATTTTCGAGGCTAGTCTTGTGGAAATGTTAACAAAGAAGCTTTATGCTAGTGCTTGTAAGGTTGTGTCGCCTGTAAGCCTGTATTTCGGTAGACTGACCAAATGACGTCAATTTTCCAAGCGTATCTTCTACAATCGAAGGATCTTTGGCTTTAGTGATAAATGTTAGCTATTCTGTATAATTATTGTGCCAAGCCGATATAAACACGTGTACACAAAAGTTCTGAACAGAAAAAAAAATAACTAGTCTGGTATCCGCTCAGCGTATCGCGGATAAGCAGCATAGTACTCATACTGACTCACACAAAACCGAAGTGTAAATATTAATCCAGCACGATTTATAAAAATAGTGCTATTCACGATGTGAAAAACTGAAAATGTTGGAAATAAGTCATTGGAGACATCTGATGACTGAGTGACTTAAGTGACTGATATGCCAGTAGCAGTGATCAGCGCCTTCTGTCCGAGATATCGTCTCAGTCCGGTATCCGCGTCCTCCGTCGAAGACATCGTCTCAGCCCTCAGCCATGGACAACTTATTGTTTACTTTACTATAGTACTCTTCTCTCAAAGTCGTTCTAAGCCAGTTATTTACTGCATTAACAGAATTATGTCACATTGCTCTTAAGGCGTTAGTGTTGGCAATCTTGGTGCTTCCCTGTCTGGATATTCAGCGAAGAGTGAATGGCCTTGGATGGGATAGGAAATCATAAATGATGTCTTCATAACGTTCCAGTGATTTAACACTACAAATATGTCAGCAACGAAAATGGCCTACTACGACACATCTTCCTAATATAACAGAAATAACGTTGAAATCCTCATTTAAATCCTTACTAAACCAGCTGTATGGATGATAAAGGCGACATGTTGGAGGTATCGGCCATTTTGGTTTCATTATGTTTGACAGCTTTAAGGAATCCAACTCGACACTGAGAGTCCACTAATTGCTGTATTGTTATCTCAATTAAGCCCTTTTGAAGTTAATTTCTGTTATCAGCAGATACCGTTCTCATGTCCGAACTCAGCCTGATCAACGGTGTGTACAGGACTAGTTTCCCTTCCAACCGAGCTGTCAATCATGTCTGAAGCACAAAATGTAAATGTACGGATTCGGAGAAACTGTTTAATGAACCTGGGCTGAATCGAACAAAGAGTCATGTGCCTATCTAATAACATAGTGCGAGCCTCCAAACCTCGTAATGAGAGTGTATAGGGACTGGTGACAATTTGGTGAACGTGCCAAAGCCATTTGCTTATCGGGTAAAGGTCCAGCTGACAACAGCTCCCTATAAATTCCATTCTCCGATAATTCGGCGGGGAAGCGGCAGGTGACGTCTTGGACCGAGGAACTCTCCGGTGCCACACGTCATTTGGTTGTTCCCGCTGATTTAAAAGACGGAAACATAAAAGCAAACCGGTTCCGCTGTGTATCCGGGTAAGGTGGGCTAGGGAAATGGCTTGTGCTTTATCGGGATTGATTTTCACTCTAATTGGAAGCGGTAAGCATTAATTCACAACCATCCTGTCACCGCTGTAACACTCGCATTCTTCAAAATCACTTGAAGGATTAGTTCCTCGAAGGCATTATTTTCTCCTCCAAACTTTTTTGTGACACGGCATGAATGTCTATTCGCCAAATTAAAACGCGAAGGGCATGCTTTAATGAGCAAGTCCTGGCAGTGACAACTCGCGTGGGAACGATTCATCCTCCAGCCTGAAGATACCTAGGGAACCCTGGTCCTAGCGACAGATCTGACCCAAGTCCTGCTGGCCGGTGACAGGAAGACGGCCTCAAGGCCTGTCGAACAGCTCAGTACTGGGTTATCAAGAGTAAAGAGAAAATCAAGAGTCCGCTGAGTGGGCCATCACTAACTATCCTCTATTCATCAGTCTCCTATCCAACGTCGCTTCAGCGCCTCCTCTCAGCGTCTCACTGATTTGCCGCCGCGTAAACTGTTATCACCGAGAATCCGCGCAGTTTGACGTGATGTCCAAATGACGTGCTACAGGCTATCCCATTATCGGCCCCTCTTCCCAGTAATTACACACATGTTTAATTGCTTTCCGGCTTTTGAATGATCCAATAGTTTTGGTCGTCGTTGGACTCCACTGATGATGCCTTCATTGCTTCACGTTGATATCCCGATTAACAAACTGCTCACGTGTCGTCCTTCGCAAGTTCTACTCCATTTTTAGAGTATTTAAACCCGATTCGTGACATATTTACAACAGAAGGATTTTAGTAATCTCGTCAATATCTGAGTTTGTTTGATTCAGAATCTTGTTTGAGTAGTTGTGAATAATACCGATTTACAAAGTTCGTTCTTTATGAGCGAAGCCCAAATACTTTGTGATAGCCGATTTATTGGCCCGAAAATTGAACCGTGATCGCGCTCTTCCCGACTATCATGTCTAATGCAGTGTAAGATGTAAATAGTATTCCATCAATTTTAATTGTCCATGTGCCTCGTGGGCAAATGAATTGATAAGTGAGATATTTGGCACCGATATTCATTGCATATTGCACACTTAAATGGGGAGTCAGAAAACATTACTTCACCCTGCACAAATTGGTTGAGAGCTCATTTAGTGAAGATCTCATTAATTATTAAATGACGTGAAAACCTTGCCTGAATGAACGTTCAATCCAGAGGCAAGCAAAGAGGAGAGAATATCGAGAGAATAGAGAGAATTTTAGCTTTGTAAAAGGAATAAGAAAGTTAAAAAGATAACGATATGTTCAATCAATCTTAAAACATAGTTGCTACCAGACGAAGGCAATCTCCCCGAGTTAACTGATACGCATGTTCCTGCTGGGATAAACAGTTAATCCTGGAGGCTAGCTGTGGTCGGATGAATGAACCAGGCCTTTTAAACATGATGAAAAGCTTTTGACAACGTTAATTTGCCATTCTTACGCCCATTCATATGCACCCCAGAAGATTACCGATTTTTTGTCTAATTTATGTAATTTTTCTACGCATTTACTGTTATAATTATTACATCTTGCCTGTATTTTCTCATTTGTTAAGACAGGTTTGCGTAATGCTGACTTGTTGCTTTGGTGAGATGTTTTTTTCACAAGCACTAGTCACAGCAATCCATGACTGATCAAAGTTCCGAAAATTATGTTATGTAATCTCACAGCTGAAGCATAACTTGAACACTACTTTTGATTTTAATGATTTAAAACACGTAGAGTAAATTCCAATGTGAACTTCCAGAAGCAAAAGCTGATGAAGTCAAAGAAAATAAGCAAATAAACTTCAAAGTATATACGTGCAAATTTTGTGTGATGCACATAACTTTTGTCTGAGGAACGCTAAAATTTATGTGCAGTGGGGTTTATAGACGTCTGGGGTGGAAGACTACATTTCCTGATAAGTGGGATGTTCTTAAGCAACCTGACTTGGACAAACTTCTATATACATAAAACAAAACTCTCCAATTATCAAGATTTCTAGATTTTTATTTTCAGTTCACGACTGCCATGCTCACACCATACTCACACCACTTCTACCACTGTTTTATCAATATTCTGCTTTCTGCATTTTCATTTTTTTTTTGCTTATTTATTATTTATACTGGCGTTTTACACCTAGTTCAAGAATATTTCACTTATAGCTTATGGCGAAGGTTATCATATCTGTTATGGAGCTTTTAATCCTTTCTTTATTTATTTCATTTATTTATTTTTCAAGTTTTTCTCACGGAATTTAGAAATTACACAACCTATATAACCGCGGTAAAGTTTATAGATGAAGGAATCAGGACAGAACTCAAAAGAAGCCCGCACACTTCGCCAAAAGTCCTCACGTAAACACAGCCGAAATAGTACAAGCACGAGACAACACGAGACCTCATTTGTTAGAATCTAATACAGAACTCTCGCGCTAAACAATTTCATTTTAAAGTTGCATGATAAATATAGTCATATGTAAGGCAATGTCGTTGGAGGGAGGTATCAGCTTTCTTTTCTAAAGACAGCTCACTATTGATAACTGCACATGAGATAATGGACGGGTTTATGGGAGATTCTAGTGATCTACGTTTGCTTGTTCTTCACTTCATCAAGTTGATTTTACACATATCGTTTTGCCACCCCCCCCCCTTCATATTGAAACTCTTCCAATATGCACTCACTTTAAAACTGAGTGGACCACCCTGTTTTCTAAGACAAGATCCCCTCCCCGTTCTTGCTTTCCTATCTTCCATATCATTCGGGTATTGCCCAGATCAAAAGCATGTGAATTATTGAAAGGCATGGTGGGAATGGGAAAAGTTTACTGTTATCACATGCTGTAGTCAGTGCGTCAGGTGTGAGAATAAAAAGGGCTTGGAAGCGATTTAACAAAGCTACGTGCTTAACATTCTGCCTGTTGTCACCGACAGCGTCAACATGTAATGCCAGGATGCCTGAGCATGTTAGATTTTTTACCACACATCTGTCGGGCTTCAGCGAATATAAAGTGATAATTTATTATCTCTAAATAAGTACAATATATTCTGGTCTTGGTATTTGATCGCCTGTCCATAAATCAATCGATCTAAATGAGGGTATTTTTTTTGTTGACAGAAGCCAAGCGTGTTTACATCTGCAGTCAGCTCGTGTACACGGTAGGAATGGTTTTGATGTCCGTGGTTCGGAACAAGGTGGCAGTCTTAGTCTTGTCTCCCTCAGCGGGCATTATGTACGCCACGCTCTTCACCATGCCCTATCTGCTAGTTGCCCATTATCACACTAATGGCAAGGTGGGTGCCTACCGGGTTTTCGATTATACATTGCTCTTTATCGAATTACAGAAAAGAGCTGAATACATTCACAAGTTGCAATATCAGTATGATTTTAATTTCTTATTTAGTTTATTTCACAGTTGTTTAACTGTATACTCCAGAAATTCCCTCTTGTACGATGATTGTCACTTTTATGGGTGTCTGAACCGGAATGTCAGGAACAGGTACATTTACAATATGGAAGCTTTCTTAAATGGTGAGCTAAATTCCAATAAAAGCCGTGCAGATAGTCAATATTTGTTTGTGTCGCGATGGCACATTGGTACATTCAGTTGGAATATCACAATATATTCATTCTTTGTTTTTATAATATTATATAAGTATGCTTTTCTCTTGTGGCAGTTTGCGGAGCTGAAGCCCGAGGAGTCTCCCTCCCGCCAGGTGCGAGGGCTGGGCACGGACGTGGCTCTCGTCAGCAGCATGGTGTTCCTGGCACAATTCCTCCTCTCTCTCTGTATGGGAAGCATCGTGCATGCCGTGGGGTCAACCGTTGTTGTTGTCGCCGCGGCGGCCATTTTGAGTTTCTGCGGAGCTGTCACCGCAACACAAGTGGTCTATCTCGACTTGTGAACGACTCTGGACTCTGCATGGAAGCAATACTGTTGAGGACACCAAAGAATAAATCCCGAAATCCGGACCCCACAGCAAAGAGAGAACTTGGCGAGTTATAGGGCAGTCTCATGTAAGCCTATACTGTACTGTTTCTTGTTGGGCCGACGTATATTGCCATGTAATTGCGAACTCATAGCCAGAGACCTGAATCTCAACACGATGTTTATATGAGCCTTGATGATATATGATTAGCAATGGTACGCAAGTTTGATAGACTCGATGATGTATGTTTGTTTAACTATATGCTAGGCTTTTCCCATAATCGCTTTCTTTATGAAAGATGAATGGAAAGGGTGGCGGATGAGGCATTTATAGGTATCGATCATTGGAGGTCTGGTTGTGAGAAAAGGAGATGAGGCAGTGTTGTGTTATGTTGCGGGGGGTGGGGGCAGAGCAGTGCTATGAAGAGTAGGCTGAGTAGAGGGGGGCGCAGGCTTGTGACAAATCAGCGTACACCTCAACGCTTCATAATTCATTGTGCGAGCCACATCGATTGCTCTACACTGTGTTGTGTACGGAATTAAGTTGTGTGCTTTAGAACTCCTTGAATATTTGAGATGCTTTGAGGTTGATAATAAAGCAGATTAGAAACAGCATATTGTGAAGCCAACTCCTGAACGACTGTTAATTTATCATGTTCTTTGAATTGGATCCCGTGTAACCAATTCTTTCGAAAGTATCGATATCAAAGAGCTCATTCCGTTTTACGTCCGCACCACTAAGCTAGTGACTGATGTATCTTGCGCCTTAACAGAATATCTGTCTGTTTTATAGTTATAAGAGTGTCCTAACAATTTAAATATGAAAATTCAGTGTGGGAAAGACATTCTCTGTGAAGCAGAGCAGACTTGCTGTGCATATTGGGCCAAGCAATATCTAAGATGACATGCAAGTTTTCGCACTGTCTCGGTTATCATTAGCGATGCCAGTTATCAGTTCTTATCAATCAATTTTTATTAACCATCGCTATAGTAACACACACTGAGCATTTTTGTCATGAGACAAACGGTATCTAGGGGACACGGAAGAGCCTTTCCACTGGCTATACGTAATATGAAACTCGTACTTTTTCGAGACATTGCGCAGGTAGAGATTCGGATTCTAATTCAGTCTGGTTGCCACCGCCACATATTGACAGAGCTATAGACTGATACAGAAATACGCATAACTTGTCTAGGCCAACGAAATAAGGCTTCTCTTTGTCACGCCGTTCCCTGATTGCCGCTGCATCTTCGACGCAGAGCAAAGAAGTATTTCGCAACAAAGCATGTATAGACGAAATTTGCACATTCAGTGAACGTGAACACAAACGATTTGAGGAAGGGGTCTTGTCGAAATGATGTTAGTGTAGGTTTTGTACGATGAACTCACGGTCGATATTAAGATGGGCCCAAGCAGCATCAGCGCACGTTTTGCACCAAATGGTTGATTTTTGTCTTTTTTTAAAAAAACAGCTATAGGAGTCGTATTAGCCATTCATATATAAATTGTCAGTAATAATAGAGGTTGAAGGTCAGTAATCACAAGACCAATTTCCAAAACATCGCTCAGCAAAAATCATTGATGAAACACGTATCAGAAGGAACAAGAAGTTATGAAAATGAACCCATTTGTTAAATGAGGGAAGCTGTAAACAGTTGTCAGTGTTGGTGGAAAGACATTTTCCAGGAGCGTAAGTGCGATCAGGATCCAAATGGTGTCCCATGCAAGTTGGTAGTAGCAACTGTGAATAAACCCAGGTGGCGAATTCATTCAGCACGACACATATACAGCCGCTATTCTCTGTTTAGAATTAGACACAATTATGAAGAAGATCGCCAGAGGGTTTGGAAGCTACGAACATCCATACGTAAACGTCATACCTCATAAAATTTAAGTACTTTAGAATGATTGCAGTCCATGAAATATCATTGGCATACTAGTTCCTGTAGTTCTGATTTGTGACATTGGCTGAAATCATCGCACAGTATATAACTGATATAAAGTGAGATATGTAGACACTATATACAGGACATTTCAGCAGGGTAGTTATCAATGTCAAAATGGAAACATCACTTCTTATCTTAAAGGCGCTGTGAAAGGAGAAGACTTTAATTTCTAGGGGCAATGCTTGTGGGCAAAGATATACAGCATTTGTATATATTATGGGAAAAAGTGTTAAGAATTTGCGCAACTTATTTATATTTCCCCATACAGGTAACCGTGGCTAGTAAGTGGGTGCAGTAATGATTTATTTATCTTCATTATTTGTCACCGTAAATGGCAGACCCGTTTTTGAAGTAATGGGTTGTTGTGCGATTAGCTACACACGGAGAAGGAAACATTATTGGGTGCAAACAGAAGCAGGTATCAAACAGGGGCAGGCAAGCGATCCCTACGGAGGATGTCACGGTATTCGATCCATCAGATCTCAACCCCTGTTCTCCCGTGAAAATCAACAATTTTCTCATAAAAGAAGCCTTTGTATGGTTCTCCATGAGCCCTCCAATAGGGGATAAAATGTCTATTGATGTTTATAGGTTTCGTCGTTTGCAGAGCTTCTGTGAAAAAAGATCGATGACCAGATGTACAAATCAGTCGTCAGGTATCATGGAGATATGTTTCATCCGGGTTCGTAGGTTCAGACTGTATTCCTGCTTCTACAGAGACCATAACAGCGGAACAACCACCAGTGTAATCAGTCAATTTGGAATAACGCGTTTTTAACACTGCCACGGAATCCGCCTTAAAAACCGTTCGGTCTAAGCTGTTGCTGATTCACTGAGCTGGCTGTTTTCGATTGCTCCTACCTCAGCGTGGTTAGCACGGCGTGTAAGGTTCCCTACAGCGATAACGGCCAGAGATGACAGCACTCGCCGGTAACCAACCAAAAATAGATTTCCCTCGAACACTGCTTTCAATAAAATCTCCTCGGGCATTCAAAAGTACAGGAATCTCACACGGCACAAAACACATTCCGAATAAAAACTATTGTGAGTCATAAGAGAGTGCAGTCCATTGTCAGTTTGATCGCAGACACCTCGCGATTTATTTATAATATGTCTGTCTGTTGCGTGTTAGACGTGATAATAGACAAAAGCATGAAGTACGTAAGAAGAGAAGTAACAAATGGCAACGAATGTTTGTGCTGTAAGGGATTTTTGACAGTCCCCAGGCTGTATTCTACACCACTTGTTACAGTCAGATAATTAATTATTTACTTTGTTTATTAATTTGTTTCTTGTTTAAGACCTTAGTCAGGATTTTTTTTTACCTAAAGGTTAGAGGTCAGTTTTCTGGGTAGGGGAAACCGGAGTAACCCGCGTAAAACCATCGAGTTCATGCTCCATATTTGTTGCAGACAAGTTTCCCGACAAATGTCCTGTCCGAGGGAGGTCAGGTTAGACCTGTGCCTCCTGTGCCCAAGGGGGTTGAATGGAAAGAATCTTATCCCCTGGGTCACAAATCGCTCCTTAGATGAGCGCTGCTCAAACGTCAGTCATGCGCTCTGCTGATATTAGGAATGTTAAATGAAAGCCCACAGCAGGTTACTCTTGGCAGGGTCTTGGCAGTTTGATGACAGGTATATTGAATGGTCGAGGAAATTGATGAACACGTCACGTAAGGGTTGGACACATGACGGACAACTACTACAAGTCACGGATATACATATAGGAAACAACTATTCCAGTTCATGAATATCCAACAGACAACAGTACCGGCAAAGAATGTACGACCGGCAAAAACCTTAAACTATAAATACGTGACAAACCGCAACTTCAAGATATACATGGCAAAGCATCATCCCATTCCCCGTATAACTGACAACCCACCACGCCAATTAATGATATGTCCGACAAATCGCCATTGCAAGCCATGAATGCTTGACAGAGCTCCTCTCCAAACACGATGCATGACAAAGTACCACTCCAAGCAACGATATGCATGAAAAACTACCTCTTCAAGCCATGAATACTTAACACCTCTCTAAGCACGACTTGCAACAAACCACCACTCCACACGATAGAGTATATGATGTATACCACATAACCGCTGCCTCAGGCAGTGAATACATGACAAACTACCTCTCTAAGCACGACCTGTAACAACCCACCACTCCACACGATAAAGTACACAATGTATCCCACATAACCGCCACCTCAAGTCGTGAATACATGACAAACCACATCTCCCAACCATAACTAAATCATTACGCTGAACGAAGAAAAATGCAACCTGGCCCTTTAATAAAGCCAATCCTTGTGATATGATGTCTAGAAGACCGATTGCTTCCCTATTTTACGAAGGCGTTCTGTAAAATCAGCGATGTGTAGGCCAAGTTGGTGTTAGTCCAAAGAAGACTATATATTATCTTAAACAATACATTCACGTAATTTACTCTAAAAGTCTCTTCATACATATCAAATGAGGTTCAGGAAATTAAGCCTTTACGTGTGTTGATTTTTTGTCCAGGTTGTTGCAGGTAAAGTGATACCTGTATTGCAGCTTAATGCAATCACTACATGATATCGTTAAGCTAACAATAGAAAAGAATTTTCAACTGAAATGTAGTTCTTGGGGTTAAAAACGTAAGACTGAAAAACTGCCGCGTCCCGATGCAATTTGTTGTCGGATTTCCAGATTATAGTCTCGAGAGCGGAAAATCAATAAACTATGGTTTCTTTCCATCTGACGAACTTTTTCGTTGGTGTCTCATTTGAATAATGACGGGCTATAAATACATTCAAGGAAACAATTTACGAGTTTTCTTGGTTAATACTCTTTTAAAAATTCAAGTGCCCATGTAGCGCTATTCATCACGCGAAGGCCGTCACAGGGTACGTGTATCTCGCGGGCTGACTGGCGAACCCTGGTCGGATGTATAACCGGAAGACAGGCTAGGTGACGTGTCACGGCTTTGGACCACTAGTTTATTTCAGGCAGGCTAGTTATCGACGGGCAGCACCCGATCCTCTGGGGCCTTAGAGGCTAACCCCTTCAATCACACAGGATACTGCTATCCGAAGACGGCGATACAGGAGGGGAGGGGAGGGGTAGGCAGGCTCCCCATGTAGAGAGTCAGTGATGGTGTGTTGGAGGTGTGGCGGATTGTCTTGCTGATGAACAGATTAGGAGCCGATTCCATAAATCCTTATCTGACGTAAGTCAGAACTTGAAATATCATTTATATCTTATTGTTGGGCCCCAGAATTTTAAATTATGCTAAATATCCTAAAAGGTATCTTCATGTATTACTGCGTGAAAAATGTATTAAAATTTCAACTTGCAATACAAAAAAATAAGCATTTGTGACGAGGTTTTAAATTTTAACTTATGTCAGACATGCCAACTAATGTAAAAGTGACCAATACGGGACATTCTTACACCAGCCGTCAGCCAAAATGTTGTCAGTAATCGCAAAGCCAGCTTCTAAAACAATATATTTATTTATATAATTTGTGTTTTATGGCGTGTTCAAGAATATTTCACTTATACGACTGCGGCCAACATTATGTTACGAGGAAACCGGGCAGGGCCTGGGGGAAACCCACGACCATCTGCAGGATGCTGGCGGACCTTCCCATGCACGACCGGAGATAAAGGCAGCTTGAGCTGGACTTTAACTCACAGCGACCGCATTCGTGGGCGGCACCTGGGTCATTACGCCGCGGTGGAGCGCTAAACACCGTAGTAATAGACACCATTGGTTTCCAAAACAAGCTACCTGTACTTAGGAAAACACATAAATTCAAAAATGATGGAATTAAGCAAAGAGGAACGGTCAGCGCTTTGAAGTGATGGCGGTAATATGCAAGCAATGATCCAGGGGATGAATTAATTCAGTATCCAAATCTTGTTCCATAAGTTTCTAAGTTGTGGATAATCAAACTGTGTGTCTTAGTTGCTTTTCGACTGCGACGTGGTGATCCTTTTCATCAGGGTGAATATACGCCCCCTAAGAAACAAAGGAAATGATGGAAAGACAAACACCTGAACCACTCGGCCACGGCTGCTACACCTGTTGGGATTTTACGTCGCAATGAGGAATATGATCCCACAGGACGCCATAGTCACTCTTCGGGACGAATGCTGCTAAGTCAATGCTGCTGACCTCACTGGAACCGGCGTTATCGGGATCATCGGCATTTAGAGACAGGAATGAGCTGAAACACTATAGGCTATCAAGGAAGATGCTTAGATTATCAACAGAAAGAGGAGTATCAACAAGTTATCAACGGTACAGACTAGGAAATACAACAGCTAGACTGGGAAAAAATGAAGTCCTGCTGCATGTCATGTAGGCTTACTGCATTATAAGTAGGAAAGGCATCAATTGAGTCCTGCATCGGCTATATAAGGAGGGGCAAAAGACTTTCATGAATAATCAGGGGAGGCGGAAGGAAATTAAGATTGCCCCGACTATCTCAGCCCATTAGGCGAGGGTCCAGAGGCCGCCTAGGCCCCGGAAACTGGGAACCGCTTGACGGCCGCAGAGACGTTGAAAGCGATTTCTGACGTCTAAAATTAGAAACTACATTAAGACATATGAAGTGCTGAATTCTCATTATTGATGCACATATCGGTGCCCAGTGGCGCAGAAAAATGCAATTGTCGGGGTGAAATATGGGCGTCAAATTTCCACTAGGTAGCGAAAATTGGACATTGAGTAATACATGTTTCGGCAATGTACATTAATAGGGTAGGCCTACCATATTTTTTCAAGATCATGCATATCGGAAAATGGTGCCGTCATCTATATTTAAAGTCCCAAGGGTATACTTTAGCAGATAATTTACTCACTTTAACGATATTGAATCTGTGAGCCGTCAACAGACTGCACAGATGGCGCTGTTTTGTGACTGCACAGATGGCGCTGTTTTGTGACAGCACAGATGGCGCTGTGCTGATATGACAGCCTGCGTATAAATACCGTCCAGTAACTGGTTGATTTCATTATAGCTGTAGGCCTCCTTTCAGAAGCACTCAGACTGCAATTTGGTTCATTCCTTGTTCGTTTCACTCAAACTTAATTGTTTCGAAGATAAAAATTCAAAATGTAGACTCTAAACTATTTCTCTTTAAAATCACGTTCAGAAATTCGTCAGAATCCGTCTTCTCCGGCAGAAGCTGTCGGAGAAAATCCTCAATGCGGTGACAACGCGCCTTCGACAACTGGGTCCCAAATAACCCCACAGCGTACCCGCACGACATGTGTGTCATCTACTCCCAGCCAACCCAGATCGTTTGATTTTTCGTTCTGTGAGTTTGGGAAAAAAAGACTGTCGTTAAACGAAAGTTTCAAACGGAATGGTTTGATAAATACACCTGGTTGCATTATCAAGAAAATACCTACTTAGCTTTCTGTTTTGTATGCAAAAACGCAACTTTTATCAAGTCAAGGTTATCCTCCAGCAGTAAGGCTGAGCCCACTTTCATATCTAAAGGTTTCAGCAACTGGAAAGAAGCGTATTTAGAGAACGCGAAGCTAGCAAGTGTCATAAAGAATCAGTTGAACTTCTCTTTACCTTACCAGCAACTCATAGAGATATTTGCGAATCCCTCAGTCAAGCGCATACTGAAGAAAAGACGGAAAATGGAATGAATGAATGATTATGGCTTAACGCCACATCGGCAATATCTCAGCCATATCGTGGCGACGACGCATTATATATAAAATACTTGAAAATATACGTCATTTATGTCGACAAGGTTTTCCATTCCGTAGAAGCAGTGCTGCTACAGATGAAGACGATGGAAACTTCACGCAGCTTCTGATTTTACGTGTAAGTGACGACCCGTCTCTTCTACAGTGATTAAAAAAGAAATAAAAAAATGTGTATCCCATGACATTCTGAATGAAATGATTCGTGTTCTTTCAAGAAAGGTCATATATGAAATTCTAAAGTGTATCCATCGCTCCGAGTTTTACTGTAAAATGGTAGATGAGCTTGCTGGCGTTTCCAATCATGAACTGGCCGTACTAGTTTTTAGGTGGGTAGGAGAGGATTTTTTTTGTCTACGAAGACTTCCTTGGGGTTTGCAAAATAGATGAAATCTCTGTCGAAACTTTGGTAAAAGTAATTTTGGACGTTCTTTGTAGAACGAATGTATCAATAGGAAAATGCAGAGGACAATGTTATGGTGGCTGTCAGGTTACAGGTGTTGGAACCGAAAGCGTTGTTCACACACTGTTATGACCACTCATTAAATCTTACGTGCAACGACGCCATCAAAGAGGTAAAAGCTACTGAAGACGCTTTGGAAGTTACGCACGAAATTTGTAAATTGATCAAATACTCACCCAGGCGTGAAGCAAGAGAAAATTCGATCTTTTCTGGGGAATATCACTGTCACACCTCATTCTTAAGCACTCCGATAATCTTAGTAAGACATTACAAAGTCCAAATTTGTCAGCAGCAGTAGGTCAAGAAATTGTTTCTTTGACTGTTAAAACCATTCAGAAAATACGGCAAAACCGAGATTTTGGCCTGTTTTACGAGAAGATTCTCCAAAACGCAAACTCACTTGACGTAGAAGATCGCGTGTTACCGCGCTAACGCAAGACACGAAGTTGGCGAAGGGGCAGGGAATTTCCCTAAGACGCCGCGAGAGGTCCACAGGCAACAGTACTTTGATGTTCTTGATCGTATCATTGCTGCAATTCAAGACAGGTTTGATCACCCGGGGTTCCGACAATATAGAAATCTTCAGGATCTGCTTCTGAATGCCTGCAGTAATAAAGAGTACAGTCAGCAACTAGAAGCCATGGCAGCATTCTACGCATCAGAGTTTGATAAAGAGAGACTAAGTACTCAGTTAGACACACTTTCTGTAAAATTTGCCGAAAGGGAAGACTCGCCTGTTGATTTGAAGTCTCTGATTTCCCATTTTTCTGATATTTCACACCATGAGAGGACCTTTTTCTCCGAGGTTTGCATTGTTCTTCGTCTGATCCTTGTCATGCCAGCCACAAATGTAACAAGCGAAAGGTCTTTCTCTGCTCTCCGTAGGCTGAAAACACACTTGCGGTCCACCATGACACAGTTTAAATTAAATGACCTCATGGTCTTGCACGTTCATAAGGATTATACAGACAACATTGATATCAAAACTGCAATCAATCAGTTCGTTGAACTCTCAGACTATAGGCAATCAATCTTTGGAAAGTACTGATAGCCTAAATCGATTGGCAAGCAATTATACAGCGTAATTATTACAACTAATTGTGTGACACTTATGCGCCCACTCAATGCAAAAATGCAAAAAAGTGTCCGAAAAGAACCAGTTTCTGACGGGCGAATATCAGCCCTCATAAGTCCGGTTCTCCGACTCGTTCTGTCTTTTCAATATACTACATTACTATTATATAGTTGGTTTCATGGGCAGCAGCCTGCACGCCCAGCTTCGAAATATAGTAGCCTACCACAACGTCATAGCCATAAATACGCGGTGGAAGTTATTGACTGGATAAGCATGTGGAGTAAAAAAAAAAAAGACACAATCTCTGTTTGTTTATAGATGCTTGTCTTCACTCTTGTTCTGCTTCTGTTTGTTTTTCAATTTTTTTTTTGGGAAATTATTGCCCCTGTCATGGTCGCGGTGGTCGGGGCGGTTCCGCCTCCCATGATAATGTAAGGGTATCACTAATCTGAGAAGTAAAACAGTAAACAACTGGCCAGCTATAAGCCTTACACAAGACCAAACAAAGAAACTTTTAAATGATTTCAATACATAATATATCACGAAAATAATGTAAGTGGCACAACTTACATACAATGCAAAAGAAGGTTGCATAGAGTAACAAATTATAGTTTCTTATGGAGATTACAACAGGCCACAAACACCACGAGTCAAAAATTCAAGTTTCCACAAAACAGGTCAACCACAGTATCTCGTGATTTTTTCAAGTGAAAGATATCACTTGCATACAAGTGACAGTAGGTTGTACACACGGCACAACAACAACGGTTTGTATCACACGCCCCTGCCAGTCAACACACGTGATCTGCTCCGGGTTCTGAAATCCCAAGTACATAGCCCTCGGGTTAATGGCTTCAGGGACAATGCCACAATGTCACGTCCAGTAGAAACAGGGATAGAAGCCCCTCACAGTAAAAAGAGATGATGAGCAATGCAAGCTCAGAAACGAAGTCTCTAGCAAAATAGCAGACGACAAAACAATCACTCAAAATGTAACCGTCCACAAAAAAATGTTCAAAATCAGAACTTTATGCGGCACGTGTAATAACGGCCTAATAACTTCAGTAACAATAATTCCAATCAACGAACTTCGCAGTGGACCGACGAGATAAAGACTAACTGCTGTAAACTGGCCTCTCTTTTACACTCTAATGTAGCTAACTTTCTGGGCTCTAAGCGAAAGCTGCAATCATGTTCACAACATTACGGAGCCGTAAAAGTGACATGGTGAAAAAAAATTTTTTTGGACCAGAAAAAAATTCGGAGCGTCGACTTAATTGAGCAATCAAGGATTGTTTGCCATTGAACAGCCAATAGAGCAGCCACAGACGGGCGTCTCTCACTGATAAATAAATATTTTGAGGAGAGTCTTACCATAAAGAGAAATACCTTGGATTTTCGGCGTGATCGCCTGCACAAGTCAGTTCCAAGCTGTTTAAAACACATTATGCTTTATGAGCGATGTGCGAAAGGAACAAATGCACATATCTCTCTTTATTAACGAGACAGCTATAATTAAGTTTAATTTCTAGAGACACTGTCAAAAAAGATATAGCTGGCTTCCTTTAAAATCAACTGACACGGCTGAAGCAACTAAACGGCTCCTGAATAATGCAGGGCCTGCTTTAGAAACCTACAGAAAGGATTAAGACAAATAATGAAAGCTAGACAACATTATTCGAATACTTCACCCAGCTCGGGAGGGGCTAAGACGAGCTAAACAGGCCTTTAAAATGCCGGGCCTATTTTGCCAAAGGCCATAACCTTTGCGTGACGCTTACCAGTATATACGGTTTATATATAGATCCATTGGTGTATTATGCAGCTCACTATTAATAATAATCCAAGACTGATACTGGAGGTTACTACACATCGAGGATGTGTCGTTCCTCGTCGCAGAAGAGGAGATTTGGAAGCCGCGGACGTAATAATTCGCCAGCTGCAACAGTTCATAGAAGGCGTAATGGCAATGATTACGAGGCAGTAGGCTCTACATAGAGAGTCTAGCGGAACTCCTAACACTGCATATGATTGGTCACTTAAGGCGGGGCCCCGACTCTGCAACTCGGAGCCCGGACTTTGCAACTCGACTTTACAATAAACTTTTTTTTTTCCTCACTTCCAAAATTTTTTTTGCCATGTGACTTTTACGGCTCCGTAAGACAGAGGTTTCGAATAAGATCTCTAGGATACAGTGTAGGCTATGACATATACACTACATCTGGGTTAAAAAGCCATTGTTTTGTGTTCCGATACCATAACAATGAAAAGATACAATGTATTTGAAAGGGATCACCACATTGGCAAAAAGCCAACTTGACACAGACATAAAGTCAGCGCGAAAGCGCTAAGGTTGATCAGCACCTAGACCTGCCACGTAGATGCACGCTCTTCCAATAGCCATTGGCGCGATGTCCCAAGATGTGAGACGAATAAAGCCGGTGTGTCACGCCCCGTGAGAATGTCCAAGGAAGTGACATAATTGTTACGAGGCACATGTCGTGATTACATGTGTCCGGGTTAGGACCCGCGTAAGTTTAAGGCCCACACATGGTGATTAAATTCACAGCCGGGTTTAAACCCGTTTGGCGTGGTTGATTGTCCAGATGGGACAATGCTACACCATGGCCCAAGCCGAAATTCCCACAGATGTGTCAAAGATGGTTCTCGCCGTTGGTCCCCATTAATGTTACCCCAAAGCGGAAAGAGCGCACCTCCAGACGATACATGAAGTGAGATAACGCAAGCTTCAAAATTTACAACCGGTGACTTAGAAACAAAAGATTTACTTGTTCGCTGCTATATAAGCGAATCCCAAATTTCAATGAAGAAGAAGTCTTTTGGCCACTCACACGCTACGTTACTGTGCTTCCTGATACCCCGATCTAGGACTATAACTTCTCTCCTTTGGAGATAACCTCTGCTTTCGGACCACCAAATTGAACTGGGATTGACTTGTTTTGGCTGGCGGTCGCTCTCTCTCCACTTTGAACCCGGCACATAGTAAGTATAAGTAGTAAGTATATATTAAAGAACTCCTTTCTTGTTATTTAACCCCTTGTCGTTGTGGTCACTTTGTCCACAGGTTTATCTATAAAACTATATAGTTTTATAAAGGTTACGGGTATAGTTAGTGGCAACCTCGGCGCTTAGTTTCCACTCTGCACGTTGTGCTACCTAGTTGTGTCTGAAAAGACTATATAGGCTCCATCATGGCGGTTTCCCTAAAACGCTTCCATTCAAAACGCTTCCTCTACAAACTCTGCGCTCGGATCAAGTAGCCACAACCCTTACCCCGTATCATGATTTAAGCCGACGTGCATGTCAACGACACCGTTAAGAAACCGCCACGATACTGTCACGATACTATCACGACATCATCCTTGTCACGCTTTTTCTTGTTATGTGTAACAATGGCGTCTTGTTTATTCTTGACTCTTCCGCTTCCGACGTACCAAGTTGTCACTACGCCGTAGAAAATCCATCTCCCGAAAAGTTTAGGTCAGCGTCCCTAAGTATTGTGGCTGATAGTGTCCATTTCTTAAATTGACTTCAGCGCGGATCCGCGTCCTTCTGGAACACGCGAATGACGAAAGGACACAGGAAGCTCACAGTTTTGTTATAACTGCCCGCCCCGCAGTCATGGAAGTCGCGGTTTAACTTCAATGGACGCTATCATCCATCATACCGGAGTAGTGTGTCAAGGAATACACCCCATTTATTGGCACCAAGGTCTATGTACTGCAATTTGTAGAAGCAGCGGTCACATGGACAGCGGTCGTTTATTAAAGCCCCCCTACACTGCTGCAGTGCTCGTCGGAAGTAACAATATTTGGTGTAAATGACACTTCCTCTACTTCATGTAACATTCATCCAACAGCTAAGTAAAGTATGGATATAAAGCCCCCCAAAATGTGACGTCATCACTACTTAATTTGCATATACGCAATGCTTAATTTTTCCAATGCTCAAAGTTGGGTACTCAACCATACATTGGACAAGTGTGAAGTCTATCGGGTAGACGGTTGTGAAAGAAATGGAAGGTCAAAGGTACATATATATACACCAATACACAGACTCTTTCTTTTATGTAAGTTTTTTACCATTTCAGCATAGATTCCAATTTGGACGCTGGTTGTTGTCTATTTAGATACCTTTAGATAGGTAAATCGCCATTTTCCTCAACGTAGATGCCGTTATGGACACAACTGAATAGACATTGTTGTGTATACAGATACCATTAATGGCACGCAAGAATAGAGGGGGTCTCCGTGGCTCAGCCGGTTAGCGCGCTATCGCAGCACAATGACCCGAAGCCTCCCACCCATGCGGTCACTGAGAGTTCAAGACCAGCTCATGCTGGCTTCCTCTCAGGTCGTACGTGGAAAGTCCTGGGGATGGTCGTGGGTTTCCCCCGGGCTGTGCCTGGTTTCCTCCCACAATAATGCGTGCCGCCGTCGTGTAAGTGAAATATTCTTGAGTACGGCGTAAAACACCAATCAAATAAATAAATCACAAGAATAGACAAGAATGTTGTGTATATAGATACCGGTGTACACAAAAGCAAATAGTCACTGTTGTGTATACCACCATAGATAATGATCAATCACCATTGTAATTTATCTACATGTAGATCTATACCATTGAAGAGTTTGTAACGATTTTGTCCTCCGGGCCAGTGCATAACGTACATATAGGTCAATAGGATGCACCATCTTATAAAGTCTTCCCGGCAAATTACGCTCGCTTCAGGACTCGGCTACAAGCCATCCCCTGTCAAGCTTGGAGGTGTAGTCTGAATATATCTATATACATGTCCATATGGTCTATGCCACAAGATTACAGACTATGTAGCGAAGGTTGTAAGTAGGCCTATACCTGGAGCCGAATTACCCTAAGTTACGAAAGCTCCCGAGCCCCAAATGAGTGCTATACAATTTCCGGAAAACAAGAATAGAAATCATTACAGTCCGGCTGCCTGCAAGAATTAACAGTTTACTTCATCGACCTATTCTAAAATCCAAATCATACTGCATGTATTACAGGCCCCAGATATATTTTTTAAATTTATTTATATACTCTACATATTGTTAGTACTTTTGCGAATCTATTGTTCGAAAGGAGTGTCGCGCTTCGGACAAAAAGACATATATACATGGCCAATGATTATAATTTGCCAGTTGTGTTGTCCAGCTGTGCCCTACAACAAATTTCTAAACATTACGTCATGATTAACTATCAGTCACAACTTGTTTCCATTTTATTTTCAAAATGGTTCCAGCAATATAATAAAAAAAAAAAATAAATAAATAAAAAAAAAAACGCACGTAAGGCTTTAGCTATGCGTGGATTGTAAGTGCACTTCATGTGAAAGCCCATTTCATGTGGATTTAAAATATTTCATGTTCTTTTTGACAAGGTGAAAGGAAACAATAAAGACCTACAGTCAACTGTTTGATCCGTATAATTTTTACGCACACGTACAGTACCCCACCTTGATATGCGCTAACTATAGAAAAGTAATGATGAGAGCTTGTTTAAAGCAAAAAACACTATGTGATATCACAGTGCTTTAGAATATGGACTGTGGATTGTTATCTGCAATTTTATTTAGGCCTACTGAGCAAAAATGTGCCGAACCCTTCAGAGGTATTTCTTGAATGAGCCATGTTATAGGCCATTCAGGTTTAATAAATTGAAATTAACTTAACATAGCCTATAACATCATTATATTATTTCATTGTTTGAGTATTTAGAACAAAACCTAAGGGAGGTAAATTGACATGGGGCCTGATTTCCCCGGTTGGTTTGATCATTTGCTATCACAATGTTGTCGCTGCTCTGGTTTAGTCTTCTTACTGCTATCTTCATTACTTTTTTCGACACAATTTTGACGGTTGTGAAAGATGAGGCTAATAGACAGACGATTGTTGTTAGAAGCTGACTGGTTTTCTTCTTTAACTCATATTGGTATATTGTGATCCGGCAACATCGTAGGGCTATGGTATGTAAAATAGACGTTAGAATTGTAGATTGCTCTGATCAGAACACGAATACTTCACGAATGAAGTGGCGGAGGAGATTAGCGCTCTAATGTGGCGTTATGACCCCATGCCTCTCACCAGTGCGATCGTTGTGAGTTTAAGTCCAGCTCATACTGGTTTTCTCTCCCACTATAGGCCTACATATGAAGGTACACCAGCAACCTGCGGATGGTCGTGGGTGTCACGCGGGTCCTGCCCGAGTTCCTCCCATCATAATGCTGACCCCCGTGCTACAGGCTAAGTGAAATATACTTGAATACGGCGTAAAACACCAATCAAAGGGAAAAAAAAGAAAAAAAGAAAGAGACAAATTAAATAGTTTGTGTTGATAAGAAGTTTAGATCTACATCTTGTTTTGCCCTTAAATGAAAGAGCATCAAAACTCACAAAGAGAGTGCAAACTGTTAATTGTTTGGGTTTTTTTTAATAGTAACCAGCAGGAATATTTCAAAACAGGTAAATTTTTGTCAAAAGGTGAACCTATTTCAAAGTCTCATTTATTTCAAAAGTGGTTTTTATTTTAAAACCGACACTTTATTTCCAAAATCGATCCTACAGTCGTGTTTGAATCTCCCAGCAAAGTTTTTCTAAATGACACATACACCGACGAAACCAAGAGCTCTAAACAAGAAGGGTATGTCCTAGGCTTCAGTACCAGGATACCGCAGTGTATGTATCTGGGCCACTCATTCCAGTACCACTACAGTTGGTCTAGCGAAATTTATTATAATCTGTAATATCAAAACGGTCGAGGGTTATAGAATGGTTAGTATTATGCATCTCATTTCAAGAGAACCAAAACACGCGTGATATACAGGCAAGGGGAGATAATTTCGGAATGGTGGCGTGATCCCATGGGCCGAGAAGCAACCTTTGATACGCACGTCAAGATAGGGGACTAGGGACTCGTACACTACTCACATGGCGGCAAGAGACCGACTAGACGTTATTCGTCGGCATTTGGTGCCAGCTGCAGGGAGAGACGAAGCACCGGTCCCCCGGCCCTGCAGTTCCAATAGCCCCAGTCGTGATGTCCCGACCATTCCGAAAAGAAGGTGTGGTCAGTGGTGCAACATACGCACATGATTTGTGTACAACAACAACAACGTGGTCCCGTTGAATGCCGATGTACATGTATAGCAGGTCAAAGATCCTAGACTTTAGTACCGAGAGGGACCGCTGGTTGTAGACTTTTAAGGTTGGGGGTGGGGTGAGGATTATAATTTATTTGAATTCCATGGGTTGATGTTGATGCCCTAGCATTTGATGCACAATAGCTATATTTATTTATTCATGCAATTATTTATTTATTTGATGGTTGTTTAATGATTAATGGTTTAATTTTCACTTAGGCCTATAGAAGCCTACGATGATGGTCAGTTTTAAGAGTGGAGAAAACCCGAACAGCCTGGCATAAACCACAGACCTTTGGCAAGTTACTGACGAATCCTTGCCATTATAAAAGTATTATCAGGGTCATGTTTGGTACGCAATGTTAGTGTATGTTTTATTTTTGGCGTTGTTCACTTTGCTATTATAATTATTGTTTTATCGTAATGAAGGTATCATATGTGCACAATTGTTGATTTCTTTTCAGGCAGGAACTTTTGAAGTGGAATGGCTGGGGATACAAAGATTCCAAATTCATTGTCAATAAGGATGGCCATGTGGAATTCACAGGAGAAAGGTATGTGATACAGTATTTTCAGGTTGTTTCGTATGTTGCATACAGTCCTTTAGATTGACAAAAAAATTCAAGCGCCAATACTGAAAAGGTTGTGTTGTCTAAGGTGCAACACTTAAGACCACAAACCCTTGGATAATGTCATATGTTTCAAGGGAACTTCCAATGGAGCTGCTGTCTTGTTTCAAGTCAAGTTATGGTGATTTTCTTTAGTAAAGCTGTAGTGGTTTCCTGGAGCCCAACAGTGCTAGTTCCTTAAATTAGGCTGTGCTTATTTCCTCAAGTCAGCCTGTGGTGGTTCCTGAGACCAAGTTGTGGTGGTTTCCCCATGTCAAGCTGTGACATTTTCCTGAGGTCAAGCTGTGGTGGTTTCCTCAAGTCAAGATGCGACAGTTTTCTTGGGTCATGCTGTGGCAGTAATCTGATTTCCTTAAGCCCTCCTTCTGTTATTGTATAAGGGAATGTACTGAATATTCTCTGAAAGCGTCTGAGGAATACATTACAAGAGACTGGATGCTCATCCTTTTTCCCAGCCCAGAGATGTTATTAACCCTTCAGCATTTTTCTCAATCTCAGAAATTGCATTATTGACTTAATAATTTTTCCTGGGAATTTAGTACAATGCATAATGATGCCTAGGCTATGTTTTTAAAAATTCTCAACTATACTGACATTCGGATGATTTGTAATACAGAAGGAATGAAAACTTCAGGCAAATTTCTGCAGAGGTTGCCCTAACTGAAATCTAACAAGAACGGTGATGTGTATGTGTTCTGTTGTATTCCATTTAAATCTTGCTCAGCTCAACGGCTTTCCCATCCATTTTCATGCCAGTGCTTATGTGTACTCCTTACAGGTACAGGCTGAGTGGCTGTAAAATGCCTTTGCTCAGAGAGTGGATGATGAACACTGTTGGAATAAGCCTGGATCATAAAACTCCGGCACAGGTATGCTCTGTATTGGTATTTTCATGTAAATATAAGCGTTTGCTTATGACTGTGAAATATCAGTTTTTATGATTTACATCTCAAACAGACACACAATATTTAAATCTTTCTGTCAATTATGTGAAAAAAACAGATATCTTTAGGAAGAAATTTCTATTAAACCATTAATTTGACACACCTCCTGATAATAAAGAAAGAGTCATTTCCATACCAGTCATGTTATCCTTGCAGTGAACTTTGGTTTTGGTGACCACACACTGTTTAAAACCTGTGATTGGATTAATACAGGGGGAGATAACTGCAGCTGACGTCCCTCCACCTATCAAGAATGAGGGCTTTATTTCGGATCTCCGCAGGACGCTAATACCTCATTCTGATGACTGTCAAGATCGCCTCTTCAGAGCTCATGGTGAGTTTTGTACCTTTGCTTTCAGAGATTTCTTCAGGCTTTGACTTTGTAACTTAAAATAAAATTACTCTCCATAAGCCATGTTCGAAAATCTGTTTGTTGAGTGCAAGGTAAATTCCCCAAAGACAGTAGTGCAAGATTTCAGTTCAAATTTCAGTATTTTAAAACTCTCCATTTCATCATAAATGTACTTACAACTAATCTCAAAGACAGTTCACAGAATCCTGCTGCCTAAAATCAAATATATTTTGTAAGTGTTCATGTGAAATGGTATTGTTCATCTACTGTTAAGAGTGTTGTTTTCACAAGAAATCTGTATGTAACAGGATGAAATATAAGTGCTATTTACTCCCAGGCTGGAGGGAATTTCCACTTAGTCCAGTGGTAGAAGTGTGGGCTTAAAACCCAGAGATGGCTGGTTAAAATGCCCAGCTTGTAAGTTCTGTTTCATTTACTTGACATGCCTTTGGTGCTTTCAGGCCACACTTTACATGAAGTCTTTATTCTGAGAGACAGTAACTTTGAGAGGATACCTGATTTGGTTATTTGGCCAAGTAAGTTTTCTAGTGATAGTCGTGGGTTTACCCTGGGCTCTGCCCGGCTTCCCTCTGCCATAATGCTGTCCCCTGTCATATAAGTGAAATATTCTTGAGTCCGATGTAAAACTGTAATCATATAAATAAATAAATAAAAAGAAAACAATACATTTCTGTCAGTATCTATACTTAAACGCTATAATTAAATTAAAACATTTTCTGACGACATGCTAGCCAAGTTTGTGATCCTTCACACTCCTCAGGGTGATACTGAATGTGTTTGTATTATAACTAATCTAAATGTTATTTCTGCTATTAATTTGTTAATGATACTTGTTGTAGATTCTCACAAGGATGTGGAGAAGATAATAAAACTGGCTGCTGAACACAATGTGGTCATAATACCATGTGGAGGTATGTGAGGAAGAGTCCTAGACCTGAAGTAACAAGTGATCTGTAAATGTGGCATCTGGTAACATGTTTTTGTTCACAAAAAACATAAAGCAGGGTCCGTATTGACATTGCCAATTTTTTGTGTAATGTTTCACGGTAGGTAAATGTTTTGTGATATGTCACAGTGGGTAAATGTTTTGTGATATGTCACAGTGGGTAAATGTTTTGTGATATGTCACAGTGGGTAAATGTTTTGTGAGGTATCACAGTGGGTAAATGTTTGGAAAATACATGTGATAATTTTATTATGTTTGTGTCACTTTTAATGTACATTTTATTGACATTTGTTTTTGTAATTTGGTTTATATTTTTGTGTCAGATTTTGCTGAATGTTTTCTGTTGTCAGGAGGCACGAGTGTAACTGGTGGTCTGCTGTGTCCTGCTGGAGAAACAAGAATGATTATCTCCCTTGATATGACACAGATGGTGAGTTTGTAGTTGAATTTCTAGTGGCTGCAGATGAAGAGGCCAGTAAATTCTCAAAGTTGTTCATAATGTAGCTACTCTAGGCCACAGATTTATCAGTTATGAGTCATACCAATCAAATAAAATAAATAAGTCATTTTAAATACAGGTTCTACTTGTACAAGAAGTTTCATTGGAAAATGTTTTCCACACGCTCTAGATTAATTTTAGTGCAAACAAAATATTTACTTCTTTTAAATAGAACAAAATTTTATGGGTTGATGAGAAGAACTTGACAATGTGTGCCGAGGCGGGGATTATAGGTCAAGATCTGGAGAGGAAGGTGAGGATTTTCCTGACATACATGTAATGTACAACGTAGCAGCGTTGGGAAAGGGGAAGAAACAAACTCATGCATGATGTATCGTTAATTTAAGTGCTAAGAGCTTCTCTTTTACCTGCGATGGGTATAAAGAGCACTCATTCCTTACAGGTATTGAAACAGATTACATGCTGTAAAAAATATGGTTCTATTGTACCGGTACCTGTCATCTGTGGTGTACATGTATCTTTAGTGTACACTTAGTTAGGTGTACGAGCCTGTAGATAACATGTATTTCACCTGTTGTGTATGCTTCAGTAAGTGCTGAGAGCCATTGTACAGGTGGGAAAGCAGACTACAAGTGTTTACCTGTTTTCAGCTGTGATGTATGCTTCAGTTAGGTGTTGAGAGCCTGTATACAGGTGGGGAAGCAAACTACATGTGCTTACCTGTTTTCACTTGTTATGTATGCTTCAGTTAGATGCTGAGAGCCTGTATACAGGTGTGAAAGCAAATTGCAAGTGTTCACCTGTTTTCACCTGTTGTGCTTGCTTCAGTAGAATGTTGAGAGCCTGTATACAGGTGGGGAAGCAAACTGCATGTGCTTACCTGTTTTCACCTGTCATGTATGCGTCAGTTAGGTGTTGAGAGCCTGTATAAATGTGTGGAAACAGACTACAAGTGTTTACCGGTTTTCACCTGGTGTGTATGCTTCATTTAGATGCTGAGAGCCTGTATACAGGTGGGGAAACGGACTACAAGTGTTCACCTGTTTTCTCCTCTGATGTATGCTTCAGTTAGGTGCTGAGAGCCTGTATACAGGTGCGAAAGCAGACTGCAGGTGTTCACCTGTTTTCTCCTCTGATGTATGCTTCAGTTAAATGCTGAGAGCCTGTATACAGGTGCGAAAGCAGACTGCAAGTGTTCACCTGTTTTCTCCTCTGATGTATGCTTCAGTTAAATGCTGAGAGCCTGTATACAGGTGCGAAAGCAGACTGCAAGTGTTCACCTGTTTTCTCCTCTGATGTATGCTTCAGTTAAATGCTGAGAGCCTGTATACAGGTGCGAAAGCAGACTGCAAGTGTTCACCTGTTTTCACCTATGATGTATGCTTCAGTTAGGTGTTGAGAGCCTGTACATAGGCACGCAAGCAGACTACTTGCATGTACCTGTTTTCACCTGTTGTGGATGCTTCAGTTAGGTGCTGAGAGCCTGTATACAGGTGGGGAAGCAGACTGCAAGTGTCCACCTGTTTTCACCTGTTGTGCATGCTTCAGTAGAATGTCGAGAGCCTGTATACAGGTGGGGAAGCAAACTGCATGTGCTTACCTGTTTTCACCTGTTATGTACGCGTCAGTTAGGTGTTGAGAGCGTGTATAAATGTGGGGAAACAGACTACAAGTGTTTACCGGTTTTCACCTGGTGTGTATGCTTCATTTAGATGCTGAGAGCCTGTATACAGGTGGGGAAACGGACTACAAGTGTTCACCTGTTTTCTCCTCTGATGTATGCTTCAGTTAGGTGCTGAGAGCCTGTATACAGGTGCGAAAGCAGACTGCAGGTGTTCACCTGTTTTCTCCTCTGATGTATGCTTCAGTTAAATGCTGAGAGCCTGTATACAGGTGCGAAAGCAGACTGCAAGTGTTCACCTGTTTTCACCTCTGATGTATGCTTCAGTTAAATGCTGAGAGCCTGTATACAGGTGGGAAAGCAGACTGCAAGTGTTCACCTGTTTTCACCTCTGATGTATGCTTCAGTTAGGTGCTGAGAGCCTGCATACAGGTACAAAAGCAGAGTACATGTGTTTTCCTGTTTTAACCTGTGATGTATGCTTTAGTTAAATGCAGAGAGGGCCTTTCACTCACTTGTAACAACAGCAAGCTGACGACGAGGTGAAAGATGACATGGGCAGGAATAGGAAAATGAACAATACTGGACAATGTTCTGAGATTTATTTATTTATTTGATTGGTGTTTTACGCCTTACTCAAGAATATTGCCCTTACCGGTATTCGACGACGGCCAGCATTAAGGTGGGCGGAAACTGGAGGGAAACCGGGGGAAACTCACGACCATCCACATTTTGCTGGCTGACCTTCCCAAGTAGGGCCGGAGAGGGAGCCAGCATGAGCTGGAATTGAACTCACAGCGACTGCTTTGCTTGCAAGTTTCCTGGGTCTCTGTGCTGCACTAGAGTGCAATATTCAGAGAGCTACGGCTTATGATAACCAGAAATGACAGTGTGTTTTACTACAGAACATTCTGCATGGCATATGTAAATTATGAGCGTTAACCAAACCTAGTTTTGGACTTCCGAGGTTGTGAAGTAGAGTTCCTCGTTAACTTGCATGTTATTTTGACAATGTTTTCACTGCCATGTCTGTGCGAGCAAAGCATGTTGGAGAGAGTAAAACCGCTAATGCCCAGATGTCTGCAGTCTCGAAAATGGGTGCTGAAGCAGATTACATGTATTTACCTGTTCTCACCTATGATGTATGTTGCAGTTGGGTGCTAAGGGCTTCTGCACAGGCCATGAACCTGACTCCATGGAGTTCAGCTCCCTCGGTGGGTGGGTAGCAACAAGGGCTTCTGGCATGAAGAAAAATATTTACGGCAATATTGAAGATTTGGTAAGTGATCTTCTCTTGTTTAAATGGCAGATGATTGAAATAAAATAAAAATGTATAAATTGAATACTATAATAAAAGTTTAAAAGAGATTTAATACATGTACCTTATGCAGTTGCTGTGGATCCATCTCAGCATTGTTTTCCATGCTTTTTAAATGTGATTTCTGCACACTGTTAATGTGCCACTCTGGTCAGAATACAAATTGCGTAGAAATATTACAGTGATATGAAAGAAATCCTGTGGAGTAAGCCTAACACCATGTTTCAAAAGGATTTTGATGAATAACATTATTTGACCCATATAAATGAAAATTCCTTGAAAAACAAAATCTTTGGCTGTGTCTGTAAAATTCTCCTAATGTAATGTGATAATATGTCTTGTATGACATGGAATCAGGCAGATGTAATTTTGAGTAATGCATTTATGCTGGAATGACGTCAAGAACGTTTGAAAGGACAGCGTTATTTTTGGATACACGTCAGCGATTGATGACGTCGTGTTCGTCACACCAGACAAAGTGGAAGGGACAGAAATATTTTGTTTCCGTATACTTTGACGAAACATACCATATCGGTTTTAATACGCTGCATTATTTTCACAATTTAGGAAGGCAATTCAGACTATCCCAGTCTTTATCAATTGGCCTTGCTTTTAAGACACCAAAGTAGCTCTTTAAATTGACTAAGAAATCTTAGTAATACTCATAATTCACGTGTTCCAGGTTGTTCATGTGAAGTGTGTGACCCCTCGGGGAGTAATGCAGAAGAGCTGCCAGGTGCCTCGCATCTCTAGTGGACCAGACATCCATCATTTTATTATGGGCTCCGAAGGTAGACAAGTGCAAATAAGTGAAATAATTTATCTGTCTGGTAAAATCTTTCTGCACGTTACACTCCGTCAGCAGTTAGCTGTTGTGTAGATTTTCACGTTGAAGTTTTGATTATTTGTACAGCAGGCATATCCTAAATCCAGCCCATGGCCCTCATTTGGCTTAACCATTTTAAGGCTTAGCTGTTTACTGTTGTCCAGAATCCAACTCGTGCTATGTCTGCTGTGCCTGTTAGGTACGGAAAGTTGTCAGGTGGTGATTTCCTCCCTGCCATACCTGATATCCTCAAATTAAAATCCTGACTACCATTATCGGAGGGAAATATTTTATAGTGTGAATTAACAATCAAATAAATAAATAAATTGATCTGAATATGGTTTTATTTCCAGGAACCTTAGGTGTGGTCACAGAAGTGACCATGAAGATTCGACCCATCCCTCCATGTAAAAAATATGGCTCTATTGTCTTCCCTACCTTTGATCAGGGTGTTGGTTGTTTGAGGGAAATAGCTAGACAGGTAAGACATTAATGTACCCATAATAAATACAAGAGAGCTGGGCAGGTAAGATAGTAATGTCATTATAATAAGTACAACTCTGTCTTCTCTGTCTTTGATCTGGAGGTTGGTTGTTTGAGGGAGATAGCTAGACAGGTAAGACATTAGTGTACCCATAATAAATAAAGCTACACATGTAATGTTATGCCTAATGGTGTAAAAGTGCTTGACAAAGAATGGCTGTGTCGTCTTTCCAAATCTGAATCAGGTTGTCAGCTTTTTTCTGTACAAGAGTTAGTTAGACAGTGTAACACCAGAATATATTTCTGTACTGTATTGGCCCATTATGCAGTCCTTGTGATCACCTGAGCATTGTTTTGTCTTACCTGCAGAGGTGTGCTCCTGCCTCCATCAGACTGATGGATAATGAACAGTTTCAGTTTGGTAAGTTCCTGTCGTTGTATGTAAGTAAATGAAAAACCTTCGAAGGAACGAAAATACCTGTTAATCTGGATGAGTTGTCATGGTACTGTTCTAAGACTATATATTATCTCTTAGCCAATAAGGCTACCTGTTATGTTCTTCTCAAAGTCTTTCTGAAGTAGGATGCGATTGTAGATCTGTCGGCTTGTCTAATAAAGTACCACAAGGGTAAGGTGGTATGCTTCAGGGTAACCTGTTTACTCCACCCTTAAACCTGATTTGTTCTCATATTGTGAAGTATTCTAGAGCCCAGTTTATGAAACTTCTCAAATACTTAACAGTGTTTTTTTTTTTCAGGCCACGCCCTTAAGCCAGAGGCCAATTCCATGCTTTCAAGTTTCGTTGATGGCATAAAGAAGTTCTACATCACAAAGTTGAAAGGTTTTGACCCTCATAAGTTGGCTGTAGCCACTCTTCTGTTTGAAGGAACAAAGGAGGTAAGATAAGTATATACATTGTGAAATCCCGTCTAAATTGGGGGTGTCATTCAAATACCTTGTGGATGTATGTTTAGGTTGTACTAATGTAATTGGAGTTTTATTGGTTTTGTAAAAGTGAGTTTAAAAGTCATTATTTATATGTACTGTTCAAAAATTCAACAGAAGTGAAGGTTGACAGTGTTTTGTTTAAAACAGTTTGTAAGTTGTAGTGCAACTTATCTCCACCCAATATTGCTGCACAGTGATAATGTTGTGCCCATTTCAGAAAAGTGATATTTTCATTTCTGACAGGAAGTGGCTGCTCAGGAGAAAAGAGTGTATGAAATTGCATCCAAATTTGGGTAAGATACCTTTACAGTGACATGTATTTCTCTCACTTCTTCGTGATGTGTGTGGCAATGACATGCATGCAACTTTTATCGAATTTATTTATGTACTTATTTGTCTAACAGTTGTGGAATGTGGAGTACCTTTCCACAAAATGTCTTAGCAGTTTGCTCTGGCCAATGAAAGGTGAAGAACACTGAAGCAATTTCAAACAGTGACAATTTGACCATTTTGACG